>JAJONR010001533.1:0-121813 GCA_029582245.1 Solanum etuberosum | reverse complement strand
GTTTGCTTTGTCATTATCTTATCCTAAAGGTGTTTTATATGAATTTGTATTTTTATAATATTTTATTCTTGTTTCTATATTATATATTTCACTTTCTACTGCCGATATTTCCCAATATAACCTATTTAATAGGTGATTTATTTGATGATTGTTGGTTTTTTCTAAGAATATTTTTAATTTTTTAAGTCTCTTGTATTTCTTTTCATAATCAATTCGTTTTAATTGTTCTATATTTATATTTTTATAAGTTATACTAACTTGTTTAGCATATGAACTTGTTTTCATATTAACTTATTTATTCTTCTTATACATAGCTCTGATACCATTTTTTGGGGGGTAGGTCGAATATAGCTTCGATTAGCTTTTATTTGGTTGTTTCTCATATTTGACTAAATGTTTTAGAATATAGTTCTTGTTCTGTAGGAATCTTGATGATTATTTCATTTATGTCATATTGCATCTTCCTTAAATGTTTTATATCTTGGGTTCTTATATACAGTTCTAGGTGTAGTTTTATTAGATCTTGTAATGTATCTATTTCTGTTTTTATTTCGGTCCATTGTTGTAAATATCCTTGGTTTATCATTTTATCCATAAAATGTCTTTGTATAATGTTCTTCTTTTAATATTTCAAGTTTCTTTATTTCTTCAATATTATTTGTGATATATTCTAGATATTCCATTTTTTGGGTTTTAATATATTTATCTATGTTTTCACATATAAGCATTCGTTCTAGATTTATATTTTCTATGGTTTTTAGCCAATAATTTAATTGTTCATAGTTAATCATTTAAGTCTATGTCGGAGAATATATCTGAGTGAGTATCTACTTCTAGTATATCTCGTATGGTTACTAGATCAAAGTTATACCAATTTTGGTTTATTAATTCATCTATTTCTAGTTGTATTGATATGTTATAGATTTTTTCTCTTAATTCTGGCATTAATATATAACCCAGCATCTCCAAGGACACAACAAACTAATAGCCCAACCAGGTACAAACCCAAATCTGATAACAACCTGTTACAACTACGGACTACTTAACACAGTCTATACATACACGGGAGAAGAACTAAGTTTAATCTCAGAGATACATAAAGCCTTCACAACTTACAAAAGAATTACAAAAGGAAACCTTTTTTACATCAAGATATATTCTGCACCAGCAGAAATACTATACGAAGAAATAAAACCAATTATACAGGTAGTAAAAATAGGATTAACCAGAGAAATGATAGTACCAGAAAAAATAGATACACAACCAGAAATACCAATTACAGAAATAGCAAGTTTCTTTGCAAATAAAAGAATTATCGGACTTGCATAATGAATTAGGTGGACTATCACCTATAAAATTGATGGACTATGCATCTTCTTTCTAATGCCACCATGTTTTCCTTATTTTTGAGTTCGGAGTAAAACGTCATGGTCATTTTACTGGAAAATGTTTGGGCTGATAAATTCGGCAAGGACACTTGCTCATTTTGCGACTCACCGAATGGTTGGGAAATTGCCGAATAAGGTCGTCGAAATGTTCTGAAAACTGTAAGTCTCAATATTTTTTGGTGATCTAAAGCCCCATTTGGTGAACCGCTGAATATTTCAGCGAAGGGACCTCCAGATCGCTGATTTGGATGATGCGATTCCTTTAAAGGTAGTTTTCTTTTATTTTTATCTTCTTACGTTAGCAGAAGTGTATTCTTGAAGTTTTACCCTCGATTAAATTTCCCAAGTCCATCTTATAACCTGATAGCATCATTATACATGTAGAAACTCTCAAAATCCCTAATTCTCCTTCTTCTGAAAATGAAAAACTCCAAGAAAAGAATTTCTCCGATTTTCTCAAGATCTAAAGGCTCCAAGTTCAAGATTCTCTTCAAGATACCTAAAGTTTTCAATCAAAGACTCTTCTCCATACTTCATATTCCAAGATTTTCTTTAAATTTCTCCAAGAACATTGTTCTTCCAGGTATGTAAGCCTATTCATAGTGATGGTATCACGACCCAAAGTATACCCTAAAGTGACATGGTGAAAAAGACCTCGAGAGGCCCTAAAGAAGTCACTTGACATAAGCAATACGTAATGACATAAAGTTTAAGCTATAAAAGTATCAAATCATAAGATGACATAAATATACCAACATAGTACATCAGAAAATACAACAGAATACTACTAAGTTTGATATAGCCTTTCTAATATCATGGGAGTTGTTGGGACGTAACCCATAAACCACGTACAATTCTGAAACTAAAAGACCATAAAAGTAATAAAAGTATCTATGACTTTGACCTCGAATCATGAGGACTCACCCATCCAAGTGATCAAATCTGAGTAATCCCGATATAGGAGCATCAGACCCTTTATTATGAGACAATATAGGCACAAATATGTATTAGTACTATGAATGTAATTAGTATGGGGAAATGTAATAAAACGTAAACATGATAATATAGTGGACCTCAAAATATTACGCATGACCAAGTGAAATATAGTAAAAGCCTTTAGAGAGAAAACATAAATCATGAACAAGGTCAATACATACTTGAAAACCATAGAAAAACTTTGAAAAGACCTTTAAATAATACATAGTTCATTTGAGGGATATTTAACATTAACACACATAGACCATGTGAGATATAACATGGAATCCAGTGTCTTTCCCACACTGAAAATGGATTATCCTACTGGCCAAGGTAAGGACCATACATATTAGCTTAGGTGTATCCACTAGCTATGTCTTTCTAAGACAAATCCTATGGGGGCACATAGCTTGGGACAAGGGAATTGCTTCTAAAGACCAAACCACTATTAGCAGTAGGGCCTCATTTCCAAAGTCCTCTCAATGCTAAGTAAATCCAAACGGAAAAGACAAAATCATAATGTCACGACCCAAAGTACACCATAGACATGGCATGATGTATAAGACCCCGAGAGGCCCTACACAAGACACTTGACATAAATACAACACAACATAATATAAAATACGAGAAATTTAAGAAGCAAGTTTCTTATCATAAAAGAGTGTGACATAAAAGCGTACTCATAGTATTGACAAGACATTCTACAACATCAAAAGAAGTAGTCTGGACGTAACCCATACACAACGTACAATGTCTGAAAACTTAAAACATAAGAAGTAAAGTAAGGGTTACATGGTTCTCGAAATATGAGGACTCACCAATTCTTAGAACTTCGAATGATCACCCAACTAGCCATGAGCAGGAGGAGAGGAAGCATCACACCCAATATTATTAGACAATTTAGACACAAGTATGCATTAGTACATGGAATGTACTAAGTATGAGGGATATGCATAAAAAAAGGAAGCATGATCATAAGAGAACATAACAGAAAACATGATATGCATAACCAAGCTAAATCATAGTAACACCTTTAAAGAAGAATCATAAGTCATGAAGATGGTCAATTCATCTAAAAATTAAAATTTAAAGCTTCATAAAACCCTTAAGGAACAACTTAGTTCATTTTGTGGGATATTTACTATTAACAAACATAGACCACGTGAGCTATAAAGTGGAATCCAGTGTCTTGCTCCCTGATAATGCTCAACTACACTTCTTCCGAGTGAAAGTGTAGGCGGTCAATAACAAGTATAAACCCAACGATGAGTTGGGGTGGATCTCATAGGGAGTGATACGGTAAAGAATTCAAGTACGAAGTAAAGACGTGTTCTAATCTTTTGTAGAAGAAAAAGGCTACACAACATAAAATAAATCAAGAAGTTTCAATTATCAATATCAAAATGGGTGGGGTTAATTTCAGTAACCAATTGCTAACGAAAACACTTAACATGAGATTTGAACGATTAGAAAGAGGACCTTAGGAGTGTGAGCAATCGAAAACTAATTTCTCTTAATGGTCAATTATTAATTGCTTTAAGTGGTTGAATCTCAATGAGTAGGATATGTTGTAATAACGATAGCCATTTCTCAATCAACTATCATGTTACAAGTGAGTTCTCTCGAACCTCAACAAGCTTAACAATACAAATCAACTCAATTCCTTAATTAAATCCACTTTCTCAAGCTGGGTTGTAAAAATGCAAATCAATACAACTGTCAATCATTCATTCTACTCTAAGCATCTTTCTCAAGCAAGAATAGAGAGCTAAGCTAGAACCGAATTTGCTACTTAAGCTCATAAATGAAAACATGAATAAACAATTGAACCCATTTCAAAACAACATTAAATTCAGCAATTAACAATACCCATAAGATAATTTATGTTTTAGATTACATGATCAAACCCCTAAGGGTAGGGGTTTTAGCCGAACATAGTAAAAAGTAAGAAATCATTACCAAAAAGATTATCCATCCAAATTTGTCAACAATCTTCCATGCTCAATGCCAAAATTCAGACTAGAATCCTAAATCCTCAAATCTAAGATCTAAATCCTCTCCAAGAGTGTTCAATAATGTAAAAGTATGTAAAAATCTCTCAAAAATCGATACTACACTCTCTGGGAACTCCTTTTCTCTTTTAAAAAATATGAATTTATACGTTTCCAAAAACTTTCCAAAATCTCAGCACAAAGTCCAATCGGTGACATTAGTCAGGATCACCGAATGACTCGGTGATCCGTGGAAATGCGCATCTTCTCGCCTTTTGCCTTACTTTTGTGTCCAATTGTTTTGGAAGATTTGGTGAGCTGGGTCGCGATTGCCGTTCCATTCGGCGCATCGTCGAAATGCTCTTTTGCTCACCGAGTTGGCTTAGTAAATGGGCTACTCCGGTGGAACTTTTGGCGAGCTGGAGGCTCACTCGGAGTGTCGTCGAGTGGCTTTTGCGAGCTCTAGCTTTTCTTTTCGTCAGCTTTGCCAACTTTTTCAATCCTTTTTGTATTGTAATGTCCTTGCCTTGTTCTAAAGCCTTGATTTCTGCATATAAACAAATTAACATCAGTTATGAGCACAAAATAGGCATTGAAGACACTAATTCATTGAATAATAAGCCCTAAATGAGTCGAAATTCCCGACTCATCAACACCACAACTTAAACTTTTGCTTGTCCTCAAGTAAAACACAAGATCGATCATGCCAACAGGAATGTCTACAAGTAGTGCTCTTTGAGACTCAACATGAATTCACACAAGGTTCAATCCACACATGCAATGTTCAATTGTGCACTAAAGTTTCAAACTATGACTCACCATCATCAACTAGAGTTCAATCTCACAATGCTCAGTTCAAATGCAAATTCATGCCCAACAAGAGTATTCAAATGCCCTCACATCAAGAATGATTCCATTCTCTCACAAAGCAAATCAGGGATCACAAATAAGGAATTGACATCAACTCTCACACTCCCAATGAGAAAAACATGCATAATTTTACTCATAGGCTTGCAATTGGGTTGAGGTTATAGGTAGATCATTTTAGTTTAGTGACTTCTACCTTTATGAGGCATATCTCAAATTTCACTTCTTTTCCTTTTCTTTCATTCTTTTCATCTTCACAACTCATCCTTGGCCTCTTCATAACGCATAAAATTTTTGTTCTAGTTCATCGGACACCCCTTTTATTTCTACAACATTGCACTATGGATACAAATTCATCATTTCTTCGCTTTTTTTTCTCTTTCAAATTTTTTTATGGAGGGGTTCCATCGTTTTTCCACAGGTTCCTTCAAGGATGAATTTCATGAACTTCTTGCTAAATTTATTTCCTCATTCTTACCACACCCCCAACTTAGGCTTTTGGCTTAAGTTGGCTATTCAAACAAACCAATGCTTCACGAAGGTTTTAGGTGGGGAGGACACGGTCATTTGCGTTCATGTTTCATCCAAAGAAAATGTTAGGCTCAAATGGTGCCAAGCTAGGTTAACACACTCACAAGGTTGTCACACAAATATGTAGCAATTAGGTTCACTCTCAATAATTCATGCCTAAGATCATTTCCTTCATTCACCAAAATTAGTCAATTGGACCAACGGGGCAAGTTCTAGGTATCATCATAAACATATTTCAAGTAAACCTCACCACACAAGGCATTCAGCACAATCATCGATCATGACTTTATAAGTTAAGCTTGCATGCAACAATCATTGCAAGACTCACATCGACAATCCAACTAGTCACAATGAGATGCTAAGAGTTCACACAAGATTTATGCAACTCAAATTGCCTCGTTGGACTCGCGCAAACATATAGTTCATCAAGAGAACTATTCAAGTCATCGGTATTGATCGCAACTGACACTCAAATGTACAAGCGAACAATAGAAAAAATCACAATCAAGCAATCAAGAGAGAGATCAATGAAATAAAGCCAACATTCACTATTAAAAAAATCATGGAGAATTTTTAAAAAAACAACAAAACAAAAAAATATCCCGAAGAACAAACTAAAACCAAAATAAAACCAAGAGGATATGTATCTAGATACCTTCACCCCACCAAAATAACTAACCAGTGTCCTCAATGTTGAATAGAAACTAAAAGTATAAATAATGCATAAAATGGAGAGTAAAAATCCCCCTGTCAGGCTAAGACTGAGGAGAGCTATGGGTCTGCGGAGTGGCATCAACCTGGGCATTAGTGCCTGGCTTTATTCCGACACTAGACGGCTGTGCGTCGACCTCCTCCGTGGGTTGATACCTACTAGACCCAGTCATAGACGTGTCACACAGGGAAGTCTCTGTGACCATTCGGACCTTGTAACAGTCCAAATCCTCTAGATCCTCATAGATAGCCTCTTCACGAGTATCTAAATCCTCCTCATCCGTCTCAGGTGTATCAAACTCCCCATCCTCATCAACTGTAGCAACATCTCCGATCACAGAAGCTAGAGGGATCACAGAAGCAGCTGGAAATGTAGGCATCTCTGAACTGGGGTCCTCGAGGACATCTACACTGCCCCACAACATGGAAATATCGGTGGATTTCTGCTCATCCACATCTCGACGCAAAGTGGTAATATCAGACTTTAAAGCTGTCACATCTGCAGAACTACGGTCTGTCGCCTCACATGCCTAAACCCGAGTGGTGAAGGTATCCAATGCTAAGCCGTGAGCTGTGATTATCTCCCGCTGTCCCCTCAACTTGTCTAGAATGGGAGCAAGGGCATCAGCTATAGCCCGCTCAATCATCGCCGGAACAATAGCTTCAACCTGGGAAGCCCTTACATCAGCCGAATAGGAAATGTTGTCGATTTTGTAGAACATGGACTGGGTCAATGGGGGATGGGAAGCAGTAGAGGTAGCAGGTGCAGTAGAGGTGGAGAAGTTAGGTATACCTATCGGCTCAACTACCGGAGTACACTGAGTAGTGTCGGCCTCCATGGACTCTACATCGACAATCAGAGAAGTTTCCACCAGGGCCTTCTTCTTCCACTCGGCCTCATCTTTCATTTATTTCGACTCAATCCAACAAATGTCACAAGATGAGGAAGGAGTAACCTCGACATTTGTCTTTTCCCCAAAGGGCACACCCGCTAGACGACATAATGTACTAATCAAAACCGGAAACGGCAATGAGGTTTGATTTTGCTTGGCCCTCATAGCTATTTACTGTGCAATGATAGATCCGAGATTCAACCACTCTCGATCGATACTACATCCCAGAAGTGCAGCCTTCGGATGTCGGATGATAGACTCATTTTGTAAAGGTATCAAAGTGCGGCTGATGAATCCAAACCAGTACCTGGCCGCAATGTTTAAATCCTTTTTCTCAATCACAAATCCCCCCTCTATCCATGGAGGAGTGTCATCACTCAGCAACGGGGCAAGCCACCCCTTCAAGTCGTCTAAAGTCTTGGTTTTGACCATGTTGGCCAAAGAGTGCCGAGTACTTGTAGTGCAGTCCAATACATCATTGATATCCATCTCGCTGCACTTCACCCTCTTACCCCGCAGCTCAACAAAGTCGACTGGTGCCATCAACCCAACTTTCTTCTTCCCTTTCGGGATCAACTGTGCATAGCCCTCATAGAACTCCCGTACCCATGTGGGCACATATGGACCCCGGGGCTATGTAAACTGTTGGAATTTATGGAAACACAGTGTCTCCCACATATCTGGATATCTGTCTACCACACCATCCGTAGACAACCGCTTATCCTCTAGAATAGTTGGTAAACCAGTGGTTTTCAGTTGATTCATAGAACGAGGAGGTGTACTAGGGTCGGGTGCACTTGAGGTGCCTGAGTGACTGGAGGTCTTAGAGGCGTTGGAGGTGCTGGAAGTCGGGCCAATGGATCATGAACTGCTTTAGAACGTAGTTCTGAGCACCTTCATTTTAGCAACTCTCCCTCTGTTGCCGGTGTGTGTACTGGAGTCCTGGACCCTGCAACTTCCTCACCTTCAAACGCAGAGGAGGTGAGATGGGTGGACTTGATGCCCATACTGTCAGATGAACTCAAACTCGAACTGGTGACCACCCGCTTCTTTTCTTTTCCCTTAACACTAGCCTGAGAAGGGTTTGGATGAGTGGTTCGGGAGGGCTCAACCTCTGCTACTATAACAACCCTTTTGGCCTTTTTTGGGGTGGTGGACCTCTTGCCGGAAATTTAGGTCTAGCCATACCTGTCAAAGCACACAAACAAACACATACAGTTGTAAAAGGTTAGTGACATAAAATTTTCAAAAAACAAACACATGCGGTTGCACAAGGTTAGTGACATAAAATTTTCAAAATGTTGCAGTTAAAGTCGCTAACCCAGTCGGCGAGTTGCCGAGTCCATTCGGTGAGTGATAGAGGACTCGCCGAATGTTACATAAAAAATTAGCAAAAATTCAGCGCAAAAGGGCAAGACCAAAGTCTAATCGGTGAGTCGCCAAATCTATTTGGTGAGCAACAGAGCATCACCGAAAGTTACAGAAAAAATACCAACAATTCAAGTCAAATAGGTGATAAGGGGGGTCAGCGAACCGCCGAGTCACTTGGCGAGCTTGACTCAGCTAACCAAATGGCCCGACGTGTCCAATTTCCAACACGAATTCTAATTCACGACTAACAGCCTACGACAAACCATTTCAAAAACAATTCCCAATAGTTTTAGTCAACCCACGATGATTATCTAAGCCGTTGTACTCAGACTTCCCCCCAACCAAACAACGATTTTTACCTTAAGAATGACGTCACCCAATCCATCATTGGGAAAATTCAAGCCATTTGGCCGAATTTGGGCTATTCAGACTTTATCCTTACAATACCCACATGCAACACTCACAATTCGATCTATTCAAATACGAAATTCAAACCATTTAGGCTAAACAAGTTATCTAACATGCTTTATTTCAAATTAAATTTAAACGATTGATTAGGCACACAATCGAGGCACATAATAGATCCACTAACTACTCATTAGCATGCTCAGAACAAATTATGAAATCAAAACAAATTCAGAAAACCAACCTCAAATGAAGACAAAGAGACACTTAGGCAAAGAGGGGAGGATAGACGATACTTCAGATTCCGATCACACATGATGAAAAGAATGATATTTAAACTAAAAAGATAACCTAAAGTTTGATTGAAAGAGTGCTGGATTCGAAAAGTTCAAATGAAGGAGAGATTTTGAATTTAAAATGGTTGGAAGGTTCTTAACACTTTAATTCGTGCCCCGACCGTCGAGGCTTACTAATGTCACTGATCCACTCGGCGAGTCGCTGAGTCGACCTCAGCCCACCAAATTGGGAAGAAAATCAGCCCTGCAGTTGGTTCAAAAGGCAAGCTTGATTGGGCTCGACGTGCCACTCATCGATTCACCTAGTGAGCTATGAGGCAATTGCTTTACCTCCAAAATTTAAATTTCAACCTGCACATCCAACAAACATTATTCAAATAACAAAAAGTAAAACTTGGGTTGCCTCCCATGAAGTGCCTTATTTAACGTCGTGGACATGCATTCAATCCTCATTCTTTGGGTCGACTAAGGTCTCATTAGGAAGACCCCCTGTCGGTCTCAGATTTAAGTAAGCCAATATTTGACCAATTTGAATCTCAAGTTGCTTTATGGAAACCGAGTGCGAGGTCACCGTTTGATTTAAAACGAGACATCATTCTTCATCTCCTTGAGTACCTTATCTGATCCTTCCACCTTGTTTAGGATGCGGGCAAACATATTCTCAGTCCAAAAGTTTTTGGGGTCAGCCTTTGGTTCCTTCGGCTTTGGACGTTCATGAGGCGGTACATAACGATCTTTATCACCATCTCTATCTCTCTTCGTTGTACATGGCCTCAAATTGTGCGTCATCATGACTCACACCACTACCCGCACCAACCTCGTTCGTAGCTTTATAACCACCACCCATGACATGTTTTGTCAACAAGTCCATTTGGGTCATTATATTGGCCATATTCTCATCACGTTCTTAGTTCTTTCCCATTTGTTCCTTGGTCTGCCCGAGGTTCAGAGGAGACACTTGATCTTCTCTTGTGTACCATGCATGATTAATTTTGGTCATCTCATCAAGCAACACCGATGCTATGTCAAATGGTTGTCTCGTGATTCCACCCTGACCAGTCGGCGACACCTTTGTGGATAGTGTCAAGACTCCGGTAAAAATGTTGCAATAGCACTTTATCCGGCAACCCATGGGTAGGACATTGGAGAAGCAACTTTTGGAACCTCAACCACGTTTCATGGATGGGTTCACCATCAATCCACTTGAAGTTCTGAATATTATCCCTCAACTTAACCATCTTTGAGGGAGGGAAAAATCTTTCATAAAAGACTTCAACAAGCTCCTCCCAAGAAGTGATAGATTCCTTTGGTAGTTCGGTCAACCACTTCGTTGCTTCCCCCATTAGAGAAAAGGAAAACAAACGTAGTTGGACTGACTCTTGAGTGATGTTCTTGAAGGAGAACGACCCACACACATCCACAAAATTGCGAATGTGATCATGAGGGTCTTCATGAGCAAGTCCCCCAAAGAGACCTTTCATCTACAACAACTGCAACATAGTGCTGGTCACATGAAACAACGCATTGCCCACAGTTGGAGGCAATTAAATAGCACCGACACTTCCCAGCTGATCCACATTGACATCATGTAAGTTTCTGATGTCATCATTGTTCCCAAGTTGACTTGCATTGCTCCCGTTCACACTCATCTCTTCACCTGTCTAGAGAAATCAACAAAAACACGAATAAGAAAATTCTACTACAACAAAATTAATTCACAAAAACACTTCAATAAAAAAATTCTAAACACCACTCCCCGACAGCGGCGCCATTTTTGATAACGCTCAACTACACTTCTTTCGATTCAAAGTATAGGCGGTCGCTAACAAATATAAACCCAACGATGAGTTGGGGTCGATGCCACAAGAAGTGATACGACAAAGAATTCAAGTACGAAGTAAAAATGTGTTCTAATCTTTTGTAGAAGAAAAAGGCTACGCAACATAAAATAAATCAAGCAGTTTCAATTATCAATATCAAGAGGGGGATTTTAGTAACCAATTGCTAACAAAAACACTTAACACAGGATTTGAATGATTAGAAAGAGGACCTTAGGAGTGTGAGCAATCAAATACTAATTTATCTTAACGGGTAATTATTAATTGCTTTAAGTTTTTGAATCTCAATTAGTAGGATAGGTTGTAATTACGATAGCCATTTCTCAATCAACTATCATGTTTCGAGTGAGTTCTCTTGAACCTCAACAAGCTTAACAATACAAATTACCCAATTCCTTAATTAAACCCACTTTTTCAAGCTAGGTTGTAAAGATGCAAAGCAATACAACTATCAATCATTCATTCTACTCTAAGCATCTTTCTCAATCAAGAATAGAGAGCTAAGCTAGAACCAAATTTGCTACTTAAGCTCATAAATGAAAACATGAATAAACAATTGAATCCATTTCAAAACAACATTAAATTCAGCAATTAACAATACCCATAAGATAATTTATGTTTTAGATTACATGATAAGGGGTTTTAGCCAAACATAGTAAAAAGCAAGAAATCTTCACCAAAAAAATTATCCATCCAAATTTATCAACAATCTTCAATGCTCAATGCCAAAATTCAGACAAGAATCTTTAATCCTCAAATCTAAGATCTAAATCCTCTCCAAGAGTGTTTAATAATGTAAAAGTATGTAAAAAGCTCTCAAAACTCGATAATACACTCTCCAGGAACTCCTTTTCTCTTTTAAAAAAAAGAATTTATACGTTTCCAAAAAATTCCCAAAATCTCAGCACGAATTCCAATCAGCGACATTAATCAGGATCACCGAACGACTCAACGATCCACATAAATTCATATCTTGTCGCCTTTTAGCTTGACTTTTGCATCCAATTTTTTTGGAAGATTTGGCTAGCTGTGTCGCGATCGCCGTTCCATTCGAAGATCGCCAAAATGCTCATTTGCTCGCCGAGTTGTCTTAGTACATGGGTTACTTCGCTGGAACTTTTGGTGAGCTGGAGGCTCACTCGGCGCATCACCGAGTGACTTTTGTGAGCTCCAGCTTCTCTTTTCTTCAGCTTTTCCAACTTTTTCGCTCCTTTTTGCATGTAATGTCATTGCCTTGTTATAAGGCCTTCATTGCTGCATATAAACAAATTAACATCAGTTATGAGCATAAAATAGGCATTGAGGATAATAATTCATTGAATAATAAGCCATAAATGAGTCGAAATTCTTGACTTATTACTCCCATACCGATAAGAGATGTCCTTGCTTGCTAAGGCAAATACCTTAAACTTCTAGCTTAGGTAGATCGACTAGCTATGTCTTTCTAAGACAATCCTACGGGGGCACGTAGTTAGAGACAAAGAGATTGCTACTAGAGACCCGACCTCTACTAACTGTAGAGCTCCATCTTAATATCCTCTCGGTGCTAAGTAAAATTCCAACAGAATAGTCATATTCATAACATATCATTATACATGGAAAATCACAATTAAGTTACTAATCCAAGATTAAAACATCATAGAGTAGTTCATTAAATCATGAATCAAGCATCTGTGAGAAAACCTTTCACCAATCATGATTCCTTAATATGTGAGGAAGTCCTTTCACAATTTGATTGAGTCCTATTTTAAATAAACCTAAATCACAAGACATTCATTTTCTAAAATCATACATAACTTTAAAGAAAACATCATTCATAGCTTCATACCTTCTTCACCAATTCATGTCTTTAAGAGTTCATAGTTAAAATCATGAATAATTCAAGAGTTCATATGAAACCAACTGAAAAGCATGTAATTGAGTCAAAACAATCATGGTAAGATCAAAATCAAACAATGGAATCAACACAATAACAACCAATAAAGAATTGAATGAAAACCTGGTCAATTTTATGAAACTAAACTTGGAGAATTGAGAAATCTTTGGGGCTCAATAGGTGATGGAACCCATTGATGAAAACCTACATACCTTGAGGATCAAAGTCCAAAAGAAATGGTAGGAATTGGAGACTTGAAGCTTGAAACCCTAGTCTTCTTCTTGGACTTGAGAGATAATTGGGGAAAGATGAATGTGGATGGAATTTGGGAATTTGTGTGAATGAGAGAGTTGGGGTAGTTTTAATTGCAGAACGGTAGTTTTAGGACTTAAAATTAGGTTCAAAACGACATAGTGTAGGTATTAAATGCATAAGTAAAGACCCAAATACCCTTAAGAAATAACTGTCGAACAGTCCTACGATTTGGACCTACGATCTGTAAAAGTTTCTATGGCCCGTATTGGTAAGTAGTAGAACAAACTTAAGAAATCCAAATTCACCTTACTTCCCACGAGACCTTTCTACATTTCATCTAAATTCCTACGGTCCATGGATCCCATTTGTAGTACCCAAGTTCAAGTCCAAAATTTCAGTAAGTCTTGAACACCCTTATGGATCCCATCTATGACTCGTTCAAATTTCTACGACTCGTCCTCCCCATTCGTAGGTCAAATTCCAAAAACTTTTTTCCAATTCTACGACTCCCTTCCTATGGCCCGTAGGACATCCTATGGTCCGCAGGTAGGACTCGTAAAGCCTGCTTCAGAGCCAAAAATCTGTATTTTCCCTTTCCTTTCGTCTTTCCAACTTCTGAGGTGTTACAATATCTCTCCCTTGGGAACATTCATCCTCGAATGGGAAACAAGCTATCATGAATAGAGTGGGAGAGAAACTAACAACCCAGCTTGAATGCAACTCTCATCAAGATGCACATAAACATGGAGAATCACTCCAAGCTAAAACATACCATCAAAAATCAAGTTTTCATGAACATGCATGCATATGGAAACATGAGAATGACTAAAACGCATGAACCCAAAAGAATGAACCATGAGGAACTAATACCTTAAGCTAGAATAGGAGTGGAGGGAAAAATATGAGGATATCGGGACATCATATCGGCTTCTTCCTCCCAAGTATCACCCTCAACTAATTGATTCCTCTGAAGAACTTTCACGGAAGCAACTTCTTTGTTTCTCAACTTCCAAACTTGCCAGTATAAAATGTCAACCAGAACATCTTCCTAAGAAAGATTTTCTTTAACTCCCAAACCTTCTAGAGGCATTATGGACGTCGGATCATTAACACATTTCTTCATAAAAGAGACATGGAATACCGGATGTACCGATGCTAAGTCATTAGGGAACACAGGTTCATTAGTAACTTTGCCAATATGCCTCAAATTTGATATAGGCCCACATAATGGGTACTAAGCTTCCCTTTCTTTCTAAATCTCATTAAACCCTTCATGGGTGAAATTTTCAAGTAGACCCAATCATCAACACTAAATTCAAATTCTCTTTTTCTAACATCGGCATAAGACTTTTGTCGACTTTGAACTGTTTTCAACCTTTCACAAATGAGTCGAACCTTTTCCGTAGCCTCATGCACCAACTCGGGCCCTATCAAAGCAACCACACCAACTTCAAACCAAACTATAGGGGACCTACACCTCCTACCATAAAGATCCTCAAATGGTGCCATCCCAATGCTAGAATGATAGCTATTATTATACGTAAACTCTATCAATGACAAATGATCATCTCAATAACCCTTGAAATCAATTACACAAGCCCATAATATAACTTCTAAAGTCTGAATGGTACGCTTGTCTTGTCCATCGGTCAAGGGGTTGAAAGTCGTGCTAAGTTTCATTAGATTACCATGACCCATTTGAAATGACTTCCAAAGAAGACATGTAAACTAAGTGCCACAATCGGAGATAATGGACTAGGGCACTTCATGCAACCTTACCATTTCCTGAATGTAAATCTTGGCATACTCTTCAGCCGAGAATGAAGTCCTTAAGAGAATAAAGTGAGCCTATTTCTTCATTCGGTCCACAATAACCCAAATTGAATCAAACTGTCGACTAGTGCAGAGTAAACCCATAATGAAGTCCAAATTCAAGTATTCCCGCTTCCATGTAGGAATACGAATTTCTTGAGCCAGACTTCCCGGATTCTAATGTTCAACTTTCACTTGTGGAAAATTCAAACATATAGCCACAAATTCCACAATATCCTTTTTCATTCCATTCCACTAATAGACTTCCCGCAAATCAGGGTACATCTTGGTGGCTCTCGGGTGAATAGAATACTAAGAACTGTGAGCTTCTGTCAGAATCTAATTTTTTAAATCATCAAAATTTGAAATAAACCGATCATGATATCGAAGAGCACCATCTATCCCTAGGGAGAAAGCCTCAATGTCTTTTTTTGGAAACCAATTTCTTCAACTCAACTAGTAGCGGATCAAGATCTTGCTTAGCCTTCACATTCGATACAAAAGACTATTCCAAACCATTATGAACAACTACACCACCTTCATTAGAATCAACCAAACCAACACCCAATTGGGCCAATCTTTGAACATTACATACTAATTCCATCATATCAACCTCAACATGAGCAACACTTCCCAAAGATAGTCAACTAAGAGCATCCGCCACCACATTCACCTTACCCGGATGATATAGGACACTCATGTCGTAATCCTTTAACAAATCAAGCTATCTTCTTTGGCGAAGATTCAAATCCTTTTGAGTGAACACTTATTTCAAATTCTTGTGGTCGGTAAACATATCTACATGAATTTCATATATGTAATGCCTGCAAATCTTTAGAGTAAGCACTACCGCTGCTAACTCTAAATCATGGGTCAGATAATTCTTTTCATGCACCATAAATTGCCTTGAAGCATAAGAAATGACTTTCACATGCTGCATCAAAACACATCCAAGACCAATCCGTGAAGCATCACAATAAACCACAAAACCATCCAATCCTTCGAGTAATGTCAAAAATAGGGGCCAAAGTGAGTCTAGCCTTTAACTCTTGGAAACTTTTCTCACAAGCTTCTGACCATAGAAATTTCACCTTCTTTTGAGTCAATGTTATTAAAGGCGAAACAATAGAGGAAAATACCTCCACGAATACCAGACAAACCCAAGAAACTCCATATAAATGAATCATACAAAGGTCAAGGCCAAATCTTAATCACCTTGATTTTCTTAGGATCGACTTGAATACCTTCACCAGAGACAATATGGCAAAGGAAAGCAACGAACCTCAACCAAAACTCACACTTGCTAAACTTAGCAAACATTTCACGATCCATAAGAATTTGTAGCAGAATCCTCAAATGCTCAACATGCTCATCCTCACTTTGTGAGTAAATCACGATATCTTCGATAAACACACTCACAAATATATAAAGATATTTCTTGAAGACCTTATTCCTCAAATCCATAAATGCCGCCTGGGAATAAGTCATCTCAAAAGACATCAACAAAAATTCATAATGACCATATTGGGTTGGAAAAGCCTTCGTTGGAATGTCATTCTCCTTCACCCTCTATTGGTGATAACCTGACCAGAGGTCAATATTAGAGATGTAACTCGCTCCTTAGAGTTGATCAAACAAATCATCAATCCTTGGGATATGATACTTATTCTTAATAGTAACCTTATTCAATTGTAGATAGTCAATACACATTCGGAGAGAACCATCCTTCTTTCGAACAAGAAATACCAGAGCACCTCATAGTGAGACACTTGGTCTAATAAAACCCTTATCCAATAAATCCATTAATTGATCCTTTAATTCCTTAAGTTCTTTCGAGGCCATACGATAATAAGAAATAAAAATAGGTTGCATATCTGTGAGAAAGTCAATACCGAAGTATATTTCCCTTTCGAGAGGAATACCGGGAAGATCATCGGGAAACCACTTTCAAAAACTCATTTACAATTGGAATTGACTTAAGAGTAGGGGTTTCAGAATCTATATCCCTGACCCGAACAAGATGATAAATGCAACCTTCAGATATCACCTTCCTAGCCTTTAGGCAAGATATAAACTGACCCTTAAGAATATAATTTCCCCCTTCCCATGACATGATAGGTTCATTCGGAACCTTGAATGTGACCAACTGGACCTACGATCTATTGAATCATAACATGCATGAAGCCAATCCATCTGAAGAATAACATCAAAATCTAACATATTAAGCTCTACAAGATCAACATGAGTGACTCTATGAAAAATGGAAACATGATAATTTCTATAAACTCTCTTAGCAACAATAGAACACCAATGAGTGCAGAGACATGAAAGGGATTAGAAAGGATTTTGGGACCAACATCAAATATCATGGCCACATAAGGAGTAACAAATGATAAGGTAGAACTCAGATCAAATAAAGCATAAACATCAAGGTGAAAAACTTTCAATATACCGGTCAAAACATCGGAGGATCCTCGTGATCCTGTTGAGTCTGAAGAGCATAAAATATTTTTTGCTTCAGAGCCCCTGAACCAGAACCACTAGGCTAAAATTTCCTACCATATTGTCCCTTAGTATCAAGCAATGGGAAATCTCTCATCTTGTGACCATTCTTTCCACAATTAAAGCAACCATCCATGCAGCCAAACATTTGCCTTCATTTTTCTTACCACACCTAGTGCAAGTAGATATAAAAGATCCATCACCACCATTTTATTTTTGAGGTTTAGGTTTATACACCCTAACTTGGTTGAAGTTAGGAGTCGCATCATGTAAAGATCCTTGACCCAAAATTTTTTGCCGGAATTGAGGATGCCCATGTCCACCAGACCTAGAATGAGCAAAGTCACCATTACCGGTTCTTGCCTTCTTAGACTCTGTTGCCCATTCCTTATGTTTCCTCTTTAATTTGTTGGGCATGTATCATCAAATGGAAGATATTCATCTTCTTAATCAATATGGTGGTATGACACTCTTTGACAACTAACTTGGAAACTCCTAACACAAATTTACTCATCCTTGCCCTAGATCGGCAGCCATATTTAGAGCCAACTTAACAATTGAGTGAACTTCAAAGTATATTCCTTCACACTCGTAATACCTTGTCGGAGGTTAATGAACTCAAACACTTTCACTTCTCTCATTTCAAGAGGAATGAAAAGATCAAGAAAACCTCATTTGAATATTTTCCGATCAAGAGGACCCGCATCAACTTCCCTTTCTTCCTTCCATCGATTGAACAAAACTTGAGTGACAACTTTGAGTTGATAAGAAGCCGATTCCACATTCTCTATCGTACACAATCCAATAATTCCCATTATCTTATACACCTCATCAATGAACTCTTGAGGATCCTCATCAACCTTGGAACCATGAAACTTTGGAGGATTCATCCTAGTGAAGTCCCTTATCCTTGTCACTACCGTACCTACATTTGGGTTCATGGAGCAATGGCCTCTCTTTTAGCTTAGGCCATCATAGCTGAAGCCAACACTTGGAAAATAGCTCATAATTCAACATGAGTCACTTGCGCAGCCAAAGGATGAACCAATAGTTAAGGAACCTCGGGTTGCACATTCTCACTGGCATTCCTTCTCACGTATGCTCTTCGAGGGGCCATATCCTAAAAAGCATCATGCATGATTTAGGAGAAGGATCTTTATGGAGATAGACTCTGTAGCAAGACTTTAGATTAATGATAGAAGTGAAGTTACCTAAACACTTGGTACCCTCCTATTCATAAATATGGTGCACTTCACACTCATGAACAAGACTCTACTCAACGCGGCTTGTCAAACATCCTAGGATCTTTTCTAAAACCTTGTGCTCTGAATACCAAGTTTGTCATGACCCAAAGTACACCCTAGACGTGACATGTAATATAAGACCTCAAGAGGCCCTACACAAGCCATTTGACATATATACAACACAACATAATAGAAAATATGATAAATTTAAGAGGTAAGTTTCATATCATAAAAGAGTTTGACAAAAAAACAGACGTCTACTCATAGTATTGACAAGCCATTCTACTACATCAAAAGTAGTGGTCAGGACGTAACCCGTACACCATGTATGATGTCTGAAAACTTAAAACATAGGAAAGTAAAGTAAAGGTTACATGGTCCTTGGAACATGAGAACTCATTAACTCTTCAAACATTGAATAATCACCCAACTAGCCCTGAGTGGGAAGAGAGGAAGAATTACACCCTACATTATTAGATAATGTAGGTACAAGTATGAATTAGTACATGGAATGTACTAAGTATGAGGAATATGAATAAAAACATGAAACATGATCATAAGAGGACATAGAGGAAAACATGATATGCATGACCTAGCTAAATCACACTAACCCCTTTAAAGAAGAATCATAAGTCATGAACATGGTCAATTGGTAACGCTCGAACTAATCTCAAAAACCAATACCAAGTGTAAGCTATTATTGTCAATAAAAATACCCAACTAAGAGTCAGGGTCGAATTCCACATGGAATGGGATAAGAATATGAATTCAACTAAAAATATAAGTATGTTGACTTGTTTATTGTAGTAGCGTAGGACAAACAGGTGGATGATTTCACCAAATTTACTAAAAGAGTTTGTATTATCAAATTTAACAATTAAATTAAAACTTAAAAATTTCAAGCAATTAACAAGTAATCTCGGGGGTGGGGGGATTGAAATTAAATGTCACATAAGGGTAATTGTGTTTCTCAACAATGCTATATATTCATGAATAGGCTAGGTCATCTTCAATGACACTAATCTTATTTGGATCTCATGTCATCAGTTCATAAAATATCCTTTCCGTCACATCTATATGAATAACTAAGCAACCTATTACCTTACAATATATCTCTTTCAAGCAGTTTGAAGGGCAAATAGATCTGACCCATAATCTCTTTTTGAAGCAAACTATAGACATCAAGCCTAAATTGCATGAATCAAACTAATTACCCACTCTAATTAATCTCTTTCGAGTATCAATCGGAGATAAAAAATAAGATTAAATTTGAAACCTTAACCCATAGGTTAACCTCATACTAATTAGCCTAAATCCATGGATGAGAAGCAATAAAATAGAGCAAAACACAATACCCACTATATTAAATCAACACCCGACCCCATAATTGCACCCACCCCTAGACGTGAGGTTTTAGCCACCCATCACAAAAAGTAAAGAAATTATACCTATCATGATAAAAACTATTGATATGATGAAATTATGAAATAGTAATCAACACACATATCGATTTCAACTTCAAATTGACAATTGCAAAAGTTAAATCTAAAATTCCAAAAACTAGAGATGTTCTTCAGAAGACAAAATATCACATACATAAAAGCTCTCAAAAGTTCACTATTTAGAACCCTCTGTTCTCTATTTCGAAACTCTCTTTTTCTCTCTCCTTTGGGCTATTTACAGTTTCCTAAAATTTGGTCAAAATTTACTTCATGACCAACTCGGCGATGTTAGTCGGGCTCATCTAACATGATTGGTGGATTGCCATATGATGAGTGGTAGATTTATACTCATTTGAGGTCTATTTAGCTCAATAATTAATGTTCTCAATGCCTAAATTTGTCCTATTCTCATGATAGGTTGATGATTTGCAGCTATGGAGGCCAATGGACAAAGAAAGAATTAATGTTTGAAAGAATGACCAAAAATTCAAAAAGAAGTGCAACTTATACATTGTTGATCGCTAAACGAGAAAGGCGGATGGCCTAGTGAGCATGACCTCGCCCAAAATGACAGTGCACAAAACTTGTGTCTATCGAGATAGGTCGGTGAACTACAAAAGAGAAGGCGATGCATCGAATGATAAAGTTGACCTTACCAATCGTCACCAAAAATGACAATGCTAGGGGAAAATTTGAGTTCTTGAAAGTGAACCAAGGTGGTACTCAGTGATTCACCAAATGTGAAAGGCAAATTCAAACGAGTTCGCCGTCGGGGGTTCAAACACCTGAAGCATAGAACATGAGAGGGCGAGTTAAAGCAAAAGAGGTTTTTCACCAAACGAGCTCGGCGAGCCCGACTAATGTCACCAAATGAGACACACATTTAGATTTTGGGCTAAATTTTTGGAAACTACAAATAGCCCTAAAGAGAGATAAAGGAGAGAGTTCTAAAGATCAGAAAGAGTGTGAAATATTTTAAGTTTTGAGAGAAACACTTGTACGCTGTGAAGAACACTTTCTATATTTTAGAATTTTTCAACTTTCCTCTTGAATTTGAAAAATTTAAGTTGAATCCAAAGTGGTTTTGTTTGTAATTGCTTAATTTCATTCTACCCATTGCTGCTTTAATGGAAGGTATAATTTCATTACTTTTTGTGATGGATGGCGAAAACTCCAAGATCTAGGGGTGCAATTATGGGGTTGGGTATTGATTTAATGTAATGGGTATTGTGTTATGCTCTGTTTTGCTGCTGTTCATACATGAATTTGGGCTAATTAATCTAGAGTTAATTTATGAGTTAAGGTTGCAAACTTAATTCCTACTTCTGATCTCTGGTGGATGCTCGAAAGAGATTGATTGGAGTGGGTAATTAGTTCAATACTAGCAATTTAGGTTTGATGTCTGTAACTTGCTTGAAAATAGAGGTTATGGGTCAGATCTATTTGCCTAAATTTGTCAATGCCTAAATTTGGTGGATTGCCATATGATGAGTGGTAGATTTATACTCATTTGAGGTCAATTTAGCTCAATAATTAGTGTTCTCAATGCCTAAATTTATCCTATTATCATGATATGTTGATGATTTGCTGCTATGACGGCCAACAGACAAAGAAAGAATTAATGTTTGAAAGAATGACCAAAAATTCAAAAAGAAGTGCAACTTATACATTGTTGATCACTAAACGAGAAAGGCGGATTGCCTAGTGAGCATGACCTCGCCCAAAATGACAGTGCACAAAACTTGTGTCTATCGAGATAGGTCGGTGAACTACAAAAGAGAAGGTGATGCATCGAATGATAAAGTTGACCTTGCCAATCATCACCAAAAATGACAATGCTAGGGGAAAATTTGAGTGCTTGAAAGGCGAACCAAGGTGGTACTCAGTGATTCACCAAATGTGAAAGGCAAATTCAAACGAGTTCACCGTCTGGGGTTCAAACACCTGAAGCATAGAACATGAGAGGGCGAGTTAAAGCAAAAGAGGTTTTTCACCGAACGAGCTCGGCGAGCCCGACTAATGTCACCAAATGAGACACACATTTAGATTTTGGGCTTAATTTTTGGAAACTACAAATAGCCCTAAAGAGAGAGAAAGGAGAGAGTTCTGAAGATTAGAAAGAGTGTGAAATATTTTGAGTTTTGAGAGAAACACTTGTACGCTGTGAAGAACACTTTCTATATTTTAGAATTTTTCAACTTTCCTCTTGAATTTGAAAAATTTAAGTTGAATCCAAAGTGGTTTTGTTTGTAATTGCTTAATTTCATTCTACCCATTGCTGCTTTAATGGAAGGTATAATTTAATTGCTTTTTGTGATGGATGGCTAAAACCCCAAGATCTAGGGGTGCAATTATGGGGTTGGGTATTGATTTAATGTAATGGGTATTATGTTATGCTCTATTTTGCTGTTGTTCATACATGAATTTGGGATAATTAATCTAGAGTTAATTTATGAGTGAAGGTTGCAAAGTTAATTCCTACTTCTGATCTCTGGTGGATGCTCAAAAGAGATTGATTGGAGTGAGTAATTAGTTCAATACTAGCAATTTAGGTTTGATGTCTGTAACTTGCTTGAAAATAGAGGTTATGGGTTAGATCTATTTGCCATATTTCTGCATCGAAAGAGAGAATAAAGTAAGGTATTGAGTTGTTTAGATTGGCATATAGATCAGATCGAAAGGATATTCTATGCAAGGATGCTATGAGATCGAAAGAAGATTAACGTCATTTAAGATGACTTAGCCTATTCATGAATGTTCGTTACCCTAGAGCAACACAATTACCCCTATGTTACATTGATTTCCAATCCCCGCACCCCTAAATTGCTTGTTAATTATTGAGATTTCCATAATTCTAGTTTAATTGTGATAATTGCTAACCAAATCTTTTTATTAAATTGGTAGAATAATCCACCCACTTATTCTTATTATTAAAAATGAGTAATTTTACAATCCAGTTTTCTTGATAAGAATTCTCTACGATATACCATTCCCTGTGGGATTCCACCCTGACTCTTTGTTGGATTTTTATTGATTACCACCGCTGTTCCTTTTAATTGGTTTGAAAGAGGACATTTGAGCGTTATCAAAATGGGTACCGTTGCCGGGGAATGGTGGTTGAGAATTCCATTTGAGAAATTTGTTTAGTTGCAGTAGATTGTTGTTTTGTGTTGTTGTTGACTGATTTGCAAGTCTGATACAATGAGTGACCATGGTAGTGACAACAATAGTCACTATAGTCAAAATGAAAACATGGGTGATTTGAATGATATGCATATGACTATTGTTCAAACCACGAGAGCCATCTGGATACCTCCTATAGCCGGTAGAGCTCTGTTTCACATAACCGGAACAATGCTACAATTGCTTCAACTAAAAGGAAATTTTGGGGGCCTAGCTCATGAGGATCCCCATGAAAATAATAGAAATTCTATAGAGGTATGTGGACCATTTGTGTTCAAGAATATCTCTAAAGAGTCCATAAGGTTGAGGTTATTCTCGTTCTCTTTAACGAGTGAAGCTACAAGATGGTTAGCAAAGTTGCCAAATGATTCTATCACTTCGTGGGAGGAGTTGAATGATGTTTTCTTGGAGATATTCTTTCCACCCTCGAAGATGGTTAAACTTCGAACCCAGATCCAAAATTTCAAGCGTATTGGAGGTGAACCTCTACATGAGACTTGGTTGAGGTTCAAGAAACTACTTTTGCAATGTCTGACACATGGCGTTCCGGACAATTTGTTGCTGCAGTACTTCTATTGCAACTTTGATTTAGTCAATAAAGGTGTGGCTGATCAGTTAGTCCAAGGTGGATTTATGAGACAACTGTATGATGATGCTGCTTTGTTTCTAGATGACATGACAAAACTTAACTAAGCATGACATACTAGAGAAGACCAAGTGTATACTCTACAACTGAGTTTGAGAAAATAGCAAATCGAGAAGGTCAATGAACGAGATGAAAACATGGCCAAAATGATGATTCAACTCGATTTTTTGTTTAAACGTGTCATCGTAGGTGGACTTAAGTCGGTAAATATGATTGGAATCAAAAGTGGGCAGTGCCCGAATGATGCCAAGTTGGAGGCATTATACAATGAGGAAGTTAAATATTTGGGAAACCAAATGGGGGGTTCTCCCACAAATCATCAACAACAAGGTGGGAACCAAGGTTGGAACAAGGATAAATATAGTGGTTGGAAAGATTGGTGAGGTGGAAATTGAAGAGATAGGGAGGTTGACAAAGATAAGTATGTGCCTCCCCATGATCGTCAATGACCAAAAGAACTAGTTGGGCCACAAGGTAACTTAACCAAGGAAATGCTTACGAGGATCTTCAACAAGGTTGAAGGGTCCGACAAAGTGTTGAAGGAATTGAAAAATGACTTCTCCACTTCATCCCAAATAATGACTTCTCATTCACTGTCTATCAAGAAGCTGGAGACCCAATTGTGCCAGATCTTCATTCATCTCAATCCAAGGAAAAAGGGAATGTTGCCTAGTGACTCCATCAAAAATCCAAAGAATGAATGTTGAGGAATTAAGAACTATGTTGTGCCACAACGTTAAATAAGGCGCTTCTTGGGAGGCAACCCAAATCTTTACTTTTATTTTTATTTCTTTCAATAATGTGCGTTGTGAGTGCATGTTGAGAAGAATTTGAAAGGTTGAAAAGGGGAACATAAGCTGATGCCAAAACCTTAACAGAAACCGGTGAAGGTGTTGAGCGGACTCATTATTGTCCGCCTTCTGAGCTTGAACATGTGGAAAAGTGTACCGTAAAATTCAGAGATCAGAGCTCCAAAAGGCAATCCACCTAAATACACTATACGGACTCCATCGGGTCCGCTGAATCAGCCCTTAGGTTTGGTGTTTGTTCATGCATGTTCGGTGAGCCTAAGATCCAATTGGCAATTCGCTTAATGTGTTCGGTGACGTTAGTCGTGATTGCTGAATGGGCATGATATAAACAGACAAAGGGTCTTTTCAAATTCAAAAATCAACCCATTTGATATCTTGAAGACTTTTCTCTACTTCCTCTTGCATTACATTATTTGAGTGTTTGTTAGTCCTTTTTGTGTGATTTTGAAGTTCGAGGACTACTTTTGCTTGCTTTGACTATCAACCCAACCTAATTTTACTATTATTCATGATTTTTTCTTCTTATTAAGTTTTGTTTTCGATCTTGTTGATCATTTTTAGCTTTATTCTGCATTGTGGGTATGGGCTTGAAGCCATTGGATGATATTGATTGTTAGATTTCAATGGGTAGCTTCACATTGTGCATATTGAACTGTGCCCATGAGTTAATTGCTTGTGTTTTGCCTATAAAATGTTATTCTTGATTGTGTTAGTTAATTTGTGAAGTTGAACTGATATAAATGATGGATTTGAGGGTAATTTGATTTGGGTGAAGTTTGAGTAACCTAGTGCTGACCCAATTTCATGATTTTTCCCAATGATAGACAAAGTGATGACTTTCTTAAGAATAAATCATCTAGTCGAGCAATACTTAGCAATATCTGGGGGAAGTCTGAGTACCTATGGGTAGATTAGAATATAGGTGGGTTGTAATGATGTTGGGAAACTCATATTTGTTGCGTATGTTGGGTTTAGCTGTAAAAATTAGGCACTGGGCTGAACATCTCCTATTCGGCGAGCTTGTCTTAGCTCACCAAGGAGGTTAGATGAATAAGCTAATAAGCCCCAACTCGCCTTATTTAACATATATGTTACCTTTGGCACTGTTCCAATTGGAGAGCTTGTCTTACTTCACCAAACCCACTTGGTGAATCGTTAGTGGGAGTGGACATCGCCTTTGATGCCTATTTCTTTTCAAATTACACTGTCATTTTCGGTAAACTTGTCTTAGCCCACCGAAATCAACTCAGCAAATCATTGTGTTGGAATTGACTCCACCCTATATGCCTTATTCCTAAGATATTTGCTACTGTCTAATTTGGTGATCTCACCAGAGCTTGCCGATCCTGTTAGGTGATCCGCCTTCTCCTTAGGGGAGCCTCAGATAGTTTTCGAACTTCGATACTTAAATGAATTTGATTTTAACTAACCTTCACAAATCCTATGTTTGAATGTGTGCTTTGCGGACTATTACACGTACAAAAGGAAAACAAGTTGTGTCATCTGACACACATTCGGACATAGACTCTCCTCGTCCTCCTTCTCTGAAGAAACACAAGGGAATATCCATTAATGAGCCCTTGGAGGCTCTTGATGCTGAACAAGCCAATCCACAAAATCCTACCAGTGGGGGTAAGAAAATTTTGAAACATATTGCCACAAAGCAGGTGAATATTCACTCCAAGTTAGCATCACCTCCACAAGATCAAACTCTTGCCTCTCTTGTTCTCCCAATCATATCTCCAAGGATCTTAAATAGGCTCAAGGACGAAGGAGAATAAACCATTCTAGAGGAGCGTAGGCTCTCGATTGATGGAGTCATGAGTGGCTACCCTGCTATATGGGAAGCTATTAAATTTCATAAGTTTGAGCAATTCACAAAGCTCAGACAAACTTATGTGCTGTAGTGGGTTAGAGAGTTTTACGATGCCTATGCTAAGGACCTACACAAGAAGAGAAAGGGCACTGTCTGGAAGCCCCTTGACGAAGTGGAAATACGTGGTAAAAAAGTTCCTCGTGATGCTGGCAAAATAAATGAAGTCATTTGTACCAAAAGTAACTTACGTGATAGATTTCAACTCCTAACGAAGTTCAAATTGGATGCCCACAAGGAATAACTGTCACCTCATATTGTAGATGTTTCTCCTCCATGGATAGCGGAAGGGAATCCAATTGAAAAGAAAGATATGAATATAATGGGCCGCTATTGGTTTGGATTCATCGGTAGCAATCTGATGCCATCTCAAAATGAGTGCATTCTCAGGTAGCCCAAAGTAGTTTTATTGGGGTGTATAATCAACCTGATTGAACTAAGTATGAGGTTGATCATTGTAGAGGAGATGATTATGAGGGCTAGGCAAGGCAAAAATCTCTCCCGTTCCCAGTTCTTATTACTCAGCTGTGCGAGACAGCAGGAGTTCCCTTTTGGGGAACTCTAATGTATGGATCACATCGGCCTCCTCTAACGACATTTAGAGGATTGAGGCTGAATACTTATGGGATGATGCAGCTCGGAGGAAGCTATTGATGAGTGGTAGATTTAAACACATTTAATGTCCATTTAGCTCAATATTTAGTGTCCTCAATGCCTAATTTTATCCTTTTCTAATAGAATACTGATGATTTGTAGATAAGAAGTCAATTGGACAAGGCAAGGATTGATGTTTGAAAGAAGGGAAAAAATACAAAAAGAAGTGCAAGGTGAAGAATGTTGATCGCCTAGAATGAAGGGTGAATCGCCTACTGAGCATGACCTCGCCCAAACTGAAAGTAAAAGGCACTTATCGCTACCAAGGAAGGTCGGCGAACTCCAGTAGGAAAGGCGATGCACCTAGTGAGAACGACGAACTTGACAGTCATCACTTAAAGTTACAGTGTGCAAGGCGAAGATTTAAAGCTCGAATGACGGACTAAGGTGGTATTCGGCATGTCGCCGAATGTGAAAGGATGACTCAATCGTGTTCGCCAACTGAGGTTCAAACACCTAAAGCCTAGAGCATCACAAGGCGAGTTGAGAAGCGAAGGGCGATCCACCGAGCATGTTCGGCGAGCCTGACTAATGTCGCCAAATCAGTCATTAATTGGATTTTGGGGAAATTTTTTGGAAAAGTATAAATAGCCCAAACAATAGATTTGAAAGGGTTCGAAAAAATATTTGAAAAATAGATTGAGATATTGATAGAGTCTAAAATTTTAGTTAGTAGTAGAGAGAAATATTTTACCTTTGAAGAACACTTTTCTAGCTTTTGGGGTTTTACAACTTTGTACTTGAATTTTACAATGTGAATTTGAATCCAAAGTGGGTTTGGCCTGTATTTCTTCATTTCATGTTACCCACAGTTGATTTCATAAAAGGTATAATTTGCTTACTTTTTGTGATGGTTGGCTAAAACCCAAGATCTAGGGGTGCTCTAATGGGGTTGGCTGTTGATTTAATGTAGTGGGTATTATGCTATGTTCTATTTTTGTGCTGTTCATACATGAATTTGGTCTAATTACCATAGAATTAACTAATGGGTTAAGGCTTCAAACTTAATTCCTAATTCCGATCTCCAGTTGATGCTTGAAAGAGATTAATTGGAGTGGGTAATTAGTTCAGTACTAGTAAGTTAGGTTCAATGTCTGTAGCTTGCTCGAAAGAGAGGTTATGGGTCACAATAGTGTTGTCCTATTCTTGAAAGAGAGGTTTGAGTAAGGTATTGGGTTGTTTTGGACTGGCATATACATGAGACCGAAAGGAGATTCTATGCATAGATGCTTTGAGATCGAAAGATGATAAGCGTAAATGAAGATGTCTTAGCCTACTCATGAATATTCATCACTATAGAGCAGCACAATCACCCATATGTGAGATTGACTACCAATCCCCGCACCCCCAGATTGCTTTCGTTTAATTTCTAGCTTGATTTCGATAACTGGTAACCAAAGCTTTCTATTAATTTTGTGGTTCCATCCACCCTATTGTTCTTACTATTACAAATGAGTTGATTTAAAATCCATATTTCTTGACAAGGAATCCTCTACGATACGCAATTCCCTGTGGGATTTGACCCCGACTCTTCGTTGGGTTTTTTACTAATAACGATCTCTCACTCTTTTAATTGGTTTTGGAGGGTGATTTGAGCGTTATCAAAAGTGGTGTTTCTACCGGGGAATGGTAATTGAGAATTCTAATTGAGAAGTTAGATTTTAATTTGGTTTAATTGTAGTAGAATTGTTGTTTGGTTTTGTTGTTTGAGAATTTGCAGGTTGACAAGATGAGTAACCATGGAAATGATAATGATAGTCACTATGGTCAGAATGAAAATGTAGGCAATTTGAATGACATGCACATTAATGTTGTTCAGACCACAGGAGCAATCCGAATCCCTCCTACAACTGGGAGGGCTGTGTTTCACATCCCATGAACTATGATACAATTGCTCCAGATAAAAGGAATATTTGGGGTTTGTTTCACGAAGATCCCCATGAACACCTTCGGGAACTTCAAGGAGGTATGTGGACCCTTTGTATTAAAAAATATCTCCCAAGAATCCGTAAGGTTGAAATTTTCCCATTCTCTTTAATGGGAGAGGCTACGAGGTGGTTGGAAGAGTTTCCAAATGATTCAATTACTTCATGGGATGAGCTCACTGTTGCATTCTTTAAGAGGTTCTTTCCACCCTCAAAGATGGCTAAAATCTGTCACCAAATTCAGAATTTCCAGAGCATTGGAGGTGAGCCATTGCATGAGGCATGACTGAGGTTCAAAAGGCTACTCTTACAATGTTCAATGCATGGCGTCTCAGAAAATTTGCTGCTGCAATACTTCTATTTCAGCCTTGACTCAGCAAATAAGAGTTTGGCAAATCACTTAGTCCATGGTGGTTTGATGAGACAACCATATGAGGTGGCTGCTTTGTTTCTTGATGATATGACTAAGGTTAGCCAAGCATGGCACACTAGAGAGGACCGCGGGCCTACGAGTCTATCTAAGGAACAAATCAAGAGGGACCATGAAAGAGATGAAAACATGGCTAAAATGATGACCCAAATTGATTTGTTATCCAAACATGTCATGGGAGGTGGAGCAAAGTTAGTAAATGCGGTTGGGACCAATTATCAACGACAAGGTGGGAACCAAGGTTGGAACAAGGATAGAGATGGTGGCCGAAAATATTGGCGGGCTGGACCTTGGAGAGACAGGGATAAGGAAAAAGATAGGTACATGCCTCCCCATGATCATCCAGGCCCGAAAGAACCAAGTTGGTTAGAAGGAGGGAGTAATGAAGACATGCATGCAAGGATCTTCAACAAGGTTGAAGGATCCAATAAGGTGTCGAAGGAATTGAAAAATTACTTCTCCACTCTATCACAAACGGTGACTTCTCACTCAGTTTCCATCAAGTAGCTGGAGACCCAACTGGGTCAAATTTCTACTCATCTAAATCAAGGTAAAAGGGACCTTGCCTAGTGATACCATCCCAAAACCCAAGAATGAATGTTGAGTTTGAGGACTATGTCGTGCCACGACATTAAATAAAGCGCTTCTAGGGAGGTAACCCAAGCCTTTGCTTTTATTTTTATTTCTTTCGAATAACGTGCATTATAAGTGTAGGTGGAGAAGAGGTTGAAAGATAGACAAGGTAAGATTGTGTGAGACTAGAACCAACACGGTGATGCGCCGAAGGCATTAATCGGACTAATTCTTGTCCGCCTTTTGAGCTAAAATCGGAAATCAATATCACATAAGGGTAATTGTGTTTCTCAATAGTGATGAACATTTATGGATAGGCTGGGTAATCTTCAATGACACTAATCTTCTTTCGATCTCATAGCATCAATTCATAGAATCTCCTTTTTATCTCTCATTTGGGCTATTTATAGTTTCCCAAAATTTGTCCAAAAACTCAATGTGTGACCCATTAGGCGACGTTAGTCGGGCTCACCGATCATATTAGGAAAATCGCCAACTGCTCTTTTGCTCACCATTCTCTTGATTTAGGCTTCAGGTGTTTGAACGTAAGTCGGCGAGCTTGTTCGAGTCTACCTTTCACATTCTACGTATCGCCGAGTACTTTTCTTCAAGTATTGTCACCTTCGGTCGGCGAGTCGCTGTTCTTCTTATAGTCCACCCCCCAGTCTTTATCAATTCAATTTTTATGTACTGTCAGCTTGGGCGAGGTCATACCCATTGGGCGAGGTCACACCCATTGGGCGATTTACTCTTCAAGTTATGTGATCACCAATGTGGATTTTACACTTTATTTCATGTTTTTGGCCCTTCTTTCATACATTCATCCTCGCCTTGTCCTTTATCCTTCATAGTTGCTAATCATCAAAATATCATTAGATTAGGAAAAAATTAGGCACTGAGGACTAGAATTGTTGAGCAAAAAGGGCCTCAAATGAGTGTAAATCTACAACTCATCACTAACTCACCACCAGCCTCATCATTAACACAATCAACTACACTATCACCACCAACTCTAGGCTGGTCAGCCATACTGGTAGGAACCTTAAACTCGGCATAGAAGTAGGCATATGCTCAAGTGCATCGGGCAAGGGAACCTCACTCCATAGCATTGAAATATCCGTGGACCTCTGCTGGTCCACATGAACCCTAAAGGTGGCAATATTAGCCTTCATAGTAGCTAAAGAATTGGAGCTACCCTGACTCTCCTCTCTAGTCTCCATCCTAGCTGTGAGATTATCTAATCTCTCACCATGTGACACATGGTAGACTCGTACTGAGTAAGAAGATTTCTCAAATGACCCAACGCAACCTCAATGTACCTCTCAATTAGCTTGGTCATATCACTCTCAACCCTGGCCGTTCTCACATCCGCAGATCGGGCAAGCCTACCAATTTGGTATAACATGGCATAGGTCAAAGGGGGTCAGGAGACAGGAGTAGTGGTAGGTGCATCAATAGAAGTAGATGGTATAGATGAAGGCTGGGATATACATAAAGGATCCACAGAAGGAGCGGATGGAGTGGCCTCAGCCTCAAGAGTGGCAGGATTAACTACTGGCGTAGTGTTTGGTGGCAGCGGCTTATTCCAAGATGCATCATCCCAAAAATAGTCCGCCTCAATCCTCTTGATGTCATCTAAGGAAGCGGGGGGGTGATCCTCACATATGCCCTCTCCCTAAAAGGAATTCCCACATCCTCACACAACTCTATGATCAGGACGGAGAACGGGAGATAAGTTTGCTACTACAAAACCATCATCAACATCTCTTCAACTATGAGACCACCAAAATTGATCTCAGTCCAATCCATGATACTGCCAACCAAGATAGCCTTTGGAAGCCTAGAGAATGGACTAATTTTGGGATGACATGATATTGTGATTATTGAACACCAACGAATATCTCGAGGCGACGTTCATGTCCTTCTTTTCTATCCTTGCTCCCTCAACCATCCATGGCAGGGAGATATCAGAGATGAAAGATGGCAGCCACCTCTTAAGTGCCTCTAAGACTTTGTTTATTCGGAGCTTGTAATACACATTACAATTGCCTTTTGTTCCAATATCTCATTTATCTTACTGACATGACATGGTACCATTTTTGCCATGCACTTTGACTTCTTCTAATGGTTTCAAAATTGTGTCTTTTTTTCTTTTTGGGCAAGGCTACCGTATATGTTGCATAGAACTCCCGGACCCAGGCCGGGACAAAGGGTAGTTAATGCTTTGTGAACTCTTCGAAACCATGAAACTTGATCATATCCCAGATGGCTGGGTAGTCACTCATTAATCCATCTGTGGAGAGTCGTCTCTCCTTAAGAATCGTGCATTATCTAGCTGACTTGAGCATGTTGAGGGCCGTTGAAGCGATTATTGGGAGAACAGAAGAGGCAGAGGACTGAGCCAGAAGAGGCTGAATAAACTTGGACTGAATGTCCATTCTTTTTCTAGCAACCACCTTCTTCGGTTGCTCACTCACAAACATTGAAGAGCGTGTAGTGGCATGTTGTTGGCGTGGAGATTCATATGGCTCGTTGATAGAGATCCCCTTGTTTCTTTTCAAAGGGGGAGAAGGAGGAGGATACTCTCTTTTTTGCTCGGAGTCAGATGGTGTCACTCGCTTTTATTTGGTTCTAGCCATTTCCTGCAGGGTATAACAATTCAAGACAAATATTGGGTGAAGGTTAGTCGAAATCAAAATAAAAAGAAGCACAACTCAAAAATAGGTCTGACGGTCAACGACTAGGAAAGCAAATCACCTAACAGGTTAGGCAAGCTCAAGCGAGCTCACCGAAGTTGATGGACCATAATTCAATTAAACTAAGGCAGAAAGGGTAGAGTCACTCCAACTCGGCAATTCGCTGAATTTGTTTTGGCGGACTAAGACAAGTCCACCAAAACTGATAGTGCATAATTTTAAAAAAGGCACGAAGGGCGATGTCCACTCCCACTTGGCGATATGCTGTGTGGGTTTCGATCAGCTAAGACAAGCCCGCCAAATGGGATAGTACCCAAGTCACATATTCAAGCACAAAAAGCGGTCTAGGGCTTAATCAACAATTCACCTAACAACGTTGGTTAGATAAGACAAGCCCACCGAACAGGTAGTTTTCAGCCCAGTGCCTATTTTCACAACTTCAACACCAATATGCAATAATACCCAATTTCCAATTATTTTTACAGTCTACCCTCATGCTTTTCTACCCATGGGTACTCAGACTTCCCCCAAATTTCACAAAGTATTGCCCAAATTAATGATTTATCATTAAGAAAGTTGTCACTCTATCCATCATTGGGAAAATACATGTCTTTGGGGCAACATTGGGCTAATCAGACGTCACCCACACACAGTTAAGGCAAGACCAGTAGAAACAAGTATTCAATTTCAAGTTTTAACCTTTACAATCAATTAAGTAATTTTAGGCACAAAATTAACTATCCTAACCTATGGGCATAGTCCGATAAAATACATTAAGCACTACCCATAAAAATTAGACGACCATATAACAATAATAACATCAAGCCCATATCAAAGGCATCAATTTCTTGCTCAAATAAAAAGATAGGACTCGAACACCAACCTCAGAGATAACAACAAAGCACAAAATCGAGGGAAATATGGCTGGGATCGAGATGCAAGAACTTCAACACACTTCAAGCAAGTAGAATCACGATATTGAGGTCACCAAAACACCAAAATAAGGGTATTGGGAATTTAGGAGGGAAATAAGCTCAAAGAGATGAAAGGTTTTATTTTTGAACTTGAAAAGATTCTTGGCGTATTTAACTCAGATCCACTTGGGAAACTCGAACAAACACTGCCGAATGCATTTGGTGAATCACCAAAGGAGCTTAAGCTCACCGATGAGGCCTGAACGAATACGAAACTTGAAGGTCAATTCAACTGACTCGATGTAGTCCACTTAGTGCACTTCAGTAGATCACCAATTGGAACTCTAATCGCCAAAGTTGACAGTACACGTTTTTCAAATTTTTAACCTGAAATTAACACATTGCTTTCGGTAAATCGCCGACTTGACCTTGGCATCTCCTAAATTACCTTTCTCAACACATTAACTTGTTTTCAACGTGAACTAAAAACAAACATTATTGAAAGAAATTAAATAAACTTAGGTTGCCTCGCAAGAATCGTCCTATTTAATGTCATGGCACGACACAATTCTTACTAAACAACCATCATTTTTAGGATTTAGGACGATGTCACTAGGCAACCTTCCCTTTTGCTTTGGATTTAGGTGAATGGAGAGTTGACACACTTGGGTTTCGAGATGTTTAATTGACACCGAATGAGAGGTCACCATATGGGTCAGGGTGGAGAAGGCATTTTTCAAATCCTTCAACACCTTGTCAAACCCTTCAACCTTGTTGAAGATCTTTGTTAGAATTTCTTATGTTTTGTTTCCTTCTGGCCCAGTTGGTTCCTTTGGTTTGGGATGATCATGAGGCGGGACATGCCTATCGTTTTCATCTTCCCAATGTCTCCAATTTCCACCTCGATCTCTCCAATCCCTCCAACCATAATTACTATCTTTCTTCCAACCTTGGTTTCCACTCTATCTTGGGTAGTTAGTATGAGAACCCCCCTAATTGATTTCCCAAATAGTTTACTTCTTCATTGTATGATGCCTCAAACTTGGCATCCTTCGGGCACTAACCACTACTTGTTCCAATTGTGTTGACCATTTTTTATCCACCTACCATGAAATATTTGGATAGAAAGTCGAGTTGTGTCATCACTTTGGCCATTTTTTCATCGCACTCGTGATCCTTCTCCATTTGATCCTTGATTTTCCCCCAATTTTGAGAAGATACTTGATCCTCTCTAGTATGCCATGTTCGGTTCACTTTTGTCATATTCAACAATATTTCTACTTCAAATGGTTGTCGCACCAGCCCACTTGGATTAGTTGATCAACCAAGCCCTTGTTGATAGAATCAAGGCTACAATAAAAGTATTGCACCAACAAATTATCCGGAACACGATGTGTTGGACATTGTTAAAGAAATTTCCAGAACCGCAACCATGTCTCATATAGAGGTTCACCTCCAATTCTCTTGAAATTTTTGATGCTATCCGAGAGTTTGACCATTTTCGAGGGAGGAAATAAGTAATAGAAGCATTTGGCAATTCCGCCAATCATATGGTAGCTTCCCTTGTCAAAGAGAAGGAGAATAATCTCAATCTTATGGACTTTTGTGATATGTTCACGAACAACTCACATATATCCAAATTTTTTTGAAGGTGTTCATGAGCCAATCCTCCAAACATTACTCTCATTTCGAGCAGTTGTAGCATCGTCACGGCTACATCCCTATTGTAGGAGGTAACCCATAGCTCCATTAGTTGCAATGACATTCATGTGCATGTCATTTGTGCCACCTATGTGGTCATTTTGCCCGTAGTGACTATTTTTTTTACTACCATTATAACTCATATCTAGACCTGCAAATCAACAACACAACAATGCCAAGCAACAAACTACTACAATCCAATAAGTTTATCAACTAATATCACTAACTGAATTCTTAGCCACCAGTCCCCGGTAGCAGCGCCATTTTTGATAATGGTCAAACTACTCTCAAAAACCAATTCAAATAGTAAGTGATCGTTGTCAATAAAAATACCCAACTAAGAGTCGGGGTCAAATCCCACAAGGAATGGTATAATGATAAGAATTCAACTAAGAAATTAAGTATGTGGACTTGTTTATTGTAGTATTTTAGGACAAATGGGTGGATGATTTCACCAAATTTACTAAAAGAGTTTGTATTATCAAATGTAAAAATTAATCTAAAACATCAGAAATTCAAGGAATTAACAAGTAATATAGGGTGCGGGGATTGAAAATCAATGTCACATAGGGGTAATTCTGTTGCTCAATAGTGCTAAACATTTATGAATAGGCTGGGTCATCTTCAATAATACTAATCATCTTACAATCTCATAACATTAGTTCATAGTATCTCCTTTCGGTCTCATCTATGTGCATAACTAAATAACCCTTTACCTTACGATATCTCTCTTTCAAGCAGATTTAAGGGCAAATAGATCTAATCCATACTTTATTTTTCAAGCAAACTATAGATATCAAACCTAAATTGCATATATCAAACTAATTACCCACTCCAATCGATCTCTTTGGAGAACCAATCGGAGATCAAAAATAGGATTAAGTTTTTAACCTTAACATGTAGGTTAACCTCATACTAATTAGCCTAAATCCATGGATGAGCACCAATAAAATAGAGGAAAACACAATACCCACTACATTAAATCAACACCCAACCCCATTATTGCACCCCTAGACATGGATTTTAGCCACTCATCACAAAAAATAAAGAAATTACACTTATAATGATAGCAGCCATGGATTTTATGAAATTAAGCGATTATAATCAACACACACTTTGATTTCAACTAAAAATTGTCAATTGCAAAAGTAAAATTGAAAACCCCCAAAACTAGAGATGTTTTTCACAAGGAAAAATATCTCATACACAAAAGCTCTCAAAAGTTTACTATTTAGAACCCTCTATTCTCTATTTTGGAACTCTTTTTTTTCTCTCTCCTTTGGGCTATTTATAGTTTTCCATATTTTGGCCCAAATTCACTTCATGACCAACTCAATGACGTTAGTCGGGGCTCACCAATCATGATTGATACATAACCATTTGTTTTAAGCTCATCTTTCATTTTCTTTAGGCTTCAAGTGTATGAACCTCAGCTGACGATCTCGTTTGAGTCAACAGTTCACATTAGGCGGATAATCAAATACCACCTTTGTTTGCCTTTTTGGCCTTCATTTTATATTAAAGTCTTGTTACCTTCGGTGATGGTCATCTTTTTCTCCCTTTACATTCAGCGAGTTATCGTTCCATTTCATGTTCGCCAACCTACATCAATTAATTCAAGTTATGAGCACTGTCACTTTGGGCGAGGTTGTGCCAAATTGAACTAAATATTGAACTAAGAGGGCCTAAAATGAGTGCAAATCTATTATTCATAATCAATGCATATAAAAATCACAATTTAAAGTTTCATAAAACCCTTAAGGAACAACATAGTTCATTTTGTGAGATATTTACTATTAACAGACATAGACCATGTGAGCTATAACATGGGATCTGGTGTGTTACTTCCACACCTAAAAAAGATGTCCTTGCTTGCCAAGGAAAAGACCTTAAACTTATAGCCTAGGTGGATCCACTAGCTATGTCTTTCTTAGACAGTTCTACAGGGCACATACTTAGGGATAAAAAGATTCTTACTAGAGACCCTACCTCTACTAATAGGAGTGCCTCCATCTTAATATTCTTCCAGTGCTGAGTAAACTCCTAACGGAATAGTCATATTTATAACATATCATCATACATGGAAAGGAACAATTAAGTTACTAATTCTAGCTTAAAAAATCATAGAGTAGCTCATTAAATCATGAATCAAGAATGTGGGAGAAAACCTTTCACCAATCCTGATTCTTTAATATGTGAGAAAGTCCTTTCATAATTTAATTGATGGTTATCGTAAAGCAACCTAAATCATAAGTCATTACTTTTCTAACATCATGCATAACTTTCATGAAAACATCATTCATAGCTTCATCGCTTCTTGATAAATTTATGTCTTTAAGAGTTCATAGTCAAAATTATGAATACTACATCGGTTCATATGAAATCAATTGGAAAGCATGTAATTGAGTCAAAACAATCATGGTCAGATAAAATTCAAACAATTGTGTCAACACAATTAGAACCCATGAATAATTGAATGAAAACCTAATAATTTTGATGAAATTGAACTTGGAGAAATGAGAAATCTTTGGGGCTCAATGGGTGCATGTGACCCATTGATGAAACCAAACATACCTTTAAGATCAAAGCCCATAAGCAATGGGAGGTATTGGAGAGTTTAAACTTGAAACCTCTTGAAACCCTAGTCTTATTCTTGGACTTGAGAGGGAATTTGTCACGCCCTGAGCCTACACCCTGGACGTGATTGGCACTCGAGAACCATTGCTGGCCCCAAGTGAACCCTTGGCCTGGCTCAACTCTCAGCGGAAGACTTACTCATCAATAAATGAACTCAAAAGAAAGCTTTAACTCAAAAGTCTCAAATACTTAAACTCTGAATATTTAGAAATAAACATTCAACTGGCCAAAGAGGCAACTCAAGTCTCAACATAAACAATGGAAATGAACAAGACTCAAGAACTACTACTGTCTATCTATCTATGAAGCCTCTAGTACTCTGATGTCGGGATAAGACTTTTGATCATCCTAACAAACTGAAATAGATAAAGATAAATAAGGGATCCTCTGGAAGCAAGGAGGCTCACCAAACAACTCTGGAACTCGACTGGATCAACGAAGTGCTGGTTGATGATCCTGGTTACCTGTATCTGCATCATAAAAGATGCAGGCCAAATGGTGTCAGTACATGAATGTAAGAGCATGCAAGGGGAAATCTAAAACATGACATAAGCTTGATCTAGAACTATAGAAACAACTTGCCTCGTCTCAACTTAACTAAGCCTCAACTCAATCTCAACTCATATCAATATAAAAGCAATAACAATAATGTGATATAAAGAAAAGATTTTAAAAAAGTAAATAACAACTCAATGTATTGGAAAATACAATATAACTCAGTTTGTATGTAAAAATACAAAATAAACTTTGTTTGGGAGATTCTCTAACTGCCAACCATTACTATGAGCTATGTGATGATACAACGTCTCAACCACGCTGTTAGAACTTTCCTATACCTTGCCGGGGTATATAAATCCTCAACTAAGTGGATCCACTAAGCTATGCTTAAAAAGCAATAAGGAATCATCTAAAAAGTATGACCTTTTTCTACCCACGTTGGCTAGATGGTTTATGAGGGCTGAGTTGTTAGAACTCTCCCTCATATCAGTGCTCAATACTACTCCCAAAATATAACTTAGCTCATATGTTTTAGAAAAACATTTCCTCATCCTCAACTTTGAGATTATTACTCAAAAGGTTTCTCTTAAAAGAGATAGTAGTCAAAACTCCTCATGAACTCTTTTGAAAATCGGTGTTTCCTCTCATCTTAAATGTATAAACATTTACTCTTGGGAATAATTAGTTCCCATATATCATTTTAAATAAAATGAACTCAAATCTACTGTTCCTCAAACTAAAATGCTCAAGTCTTAAAACAAGTTATAAAAGATTGTAAAAGACTTCTCAAAAAGACTCGAAAGAACTCTCAAGACTTTACTCATAGCTCTACTTTGAATTTGAATAATGGATTCAAAGGTTATGATTCATGTAATGAATGATCTCTTGATGTTTAGATGTAGTTTAGAGTAGTTAGAATCAATAGGGAGTGAAGGTACACTTTAAAAGAACTTAGACAGAAAGTTCAGAAGGGTAGGGGACCTGGCGACCTTGGCGCACTGAGTGGAGTAGGGCGCCAGCCCCTGAACTACTGAAGGTGGTTTGGGGCGCACTGAGTGGCACGGTGCACCACGCCCAAAACTACCGAACGCTAATTGGAGCGTACTGAGTGGCGCGGCACCCCCTGCCCCTGCCCAGATTTCGACGAATTTTCTTGCTTTAATTTCATGTGTAACTCCTCTAGAATCGAACGATTCTCCTCAAACTCTTATGGATTCATAGACCCAACATAATTACAACGAAACCCACTATAAATTACTCAAGAACAATACTCAAACACAAGATCCTCATCGAAAGAACTAAGCGAAACCTCATACTTAACGAATTGATCACAACTTCAAGAACTCATCAAGAATTTATCAAGAACTCAAATATACTCAATCGTATGGATGAAATTCGAGTATGTAAATCATGATTGGCGTGTGGTGAATGAACCCAATATTATGAAAACTTACATACCTCGATTTGGCGAAACAAATCCTAGATTTCACAAGAACCTTGATCTTTTCTTCCTTTTCTCCTCTTTTCCTCTTCTTGAACTCTTCTCAAAACCCTAAGCACAAATTAGGATTGTAAAACTGAAACAAATCAGATTTAACACCAAAATATTTACTAAAACGTTTTAATATGATGGGGTAAGGAAAAGACCAAAATACCCCTCATTAATTTAGGTAACTTTCCTTAACTGGACATGCTAACTTCAAACGGGCATATTTCCCTCCTCTGAAGTTGAAAATTAGCAAACTCGGCGGCGTTGGAAAGAGGATTCAAAGACCTTTCATTTGATATCTTGTGAGCCACCTAACTTATCTTGTACTGAGAGTTATGGTCGTTTGAAGTGGACCAAAAACTCACAACTTAAGCTTAACTTGTAAAATTTCAGATTTGGCTCTTTTCAAATTAGTTCTTTCTAAATGTAGTTCTTTCTAAGGCGGGATATTACAATATCTCCCCCTTGAGAACATTCTTCCTCGAATGAGATCACTCTAAAGCAGAACTAAGGGTTGAACAATATAACACCCAACATGCAAATTAACACAACATTTCAACTTAAAAAGTACCATGAAAAGAATTAGTACCTTGATTGGGAATTTCTCCGGGCTCAAAAAGATATGTGTATCTCTTCTTCATATCCTCCTCAGCCTCCCAATTAGCTTCCTCAACAAACTGGTTCCTCCATAAGACCTTGATTTATGCTACCTCCTTGGTTCTCAACTTGCGAAACTGACGATCAAGTATCTCAATGGGAATCTCCTCATAAGATAGTCTATCCTTAATACCAATATTTTCAGTCGGTATAATAAGTGAAGGATCGCCCATACACTTCTTCAACATTGAAATGTGAAACACCGGATGGACTGCTGCTAACTCTGACGGTAGTTCCAACTCGTAAGCTACATTGCCAATCCTCTTAGATATCCTGTAAGGACCAATATACCGGGGACTAAGCTTCCCCTTCTTGCCAAACCTCATAACACCCTTCATGGGTGACACCTTCAAATAAACCCAACCATCTACCTCAAACTCTAAGTCTCTTCTCCTAACATCAGTATAGGATTTCTGATGACTATGCGCTGTTTCCAACCTTTCTTGAATAGTCTTCACTTTCTCCATAGCCTGATGAACATAATTCGGTCCTATCAACCCAGCTTCACCAACCTCAAACCATCCAATAGGAGATCTACATCTTCTCCCATAAAGAGCTTTATAAGGAGCCATCTGGATGCTAGAGTGATAACTATTGTTGTAAGCAAAATCAATGAGAGGTAAATGATAATCCCAATTTCCCTTGAAATCGATCAGACATGCCCTCAACATATCTTCTAAAGTTTGAATCGTACACTCTACTTGACCATCAGTCTGAGGATGAAAAGCTGTACTCAAATTTACCTTGGAACCCAAATCTTTCTGGAAAGACTTCCAAAATTGTGCAGTGAATTGCGCACCTCTATCTGAAATAATGGACACTAGAACTCCATGAAGTCTTACTATCTCTTGAATATATAATTTGGCATAATCTTCTAATGAAAATGTAGTCTTTACCGGTAAGAAATGGGCTGATTTAGTCATTCGATCTACAATCACCCAAATCGAATCATGCTGCCTGCGAGATCGCGGTAAATCAGTAATAAAATCTATATTGATCATCTCCCACTTCCATTTCGGAAGATCCATAATCTGAGACATACCACCGGGCCTCTGGTTCTATATGTTGACTTGTTGGCAATTCGGGCACTTATCAACGAACTCTGTAATATCTCTCTTCATACTACTCCACCAATAGACTTCTCTCAAGTCACTATACATCTTTGTAAAACCCAGATGGATAGAGTATCTGGAGCTATGAGCTTCCTCCATGATCCTCTGTTGAAGTTCATCCACCTTTGGTACACAGAATCTACCTTGATACCTCAATACTCCATCTCCCCTTTGTTTAAAAAGCCATCACTTTTTGCTTATGAACATTTGCCTTTAAATCAAGCAAAATAGAATTTTGGTCTTGATTTTCTTTCACTTCGGACACTAGTGATGATTCAGCCCCATTCATCACCACCACTCCACCTTCATTGGAATCCATTAACCAGACTCCTAATCGTGCAAGTCTGTGCACATCTTTGGCTTATTCTTTCTTTCCTTCCTCAACATGAGTAGTACTTCCCATAGACAACCTTCTTAAAGCATCAGCAACCACATTAACCTTACCTGGGTGATACAGAATACTCATGCCATAATACTTGAGTAACTCCAACCACCTTCTCTGTCTAAAATTAAGGTCCTTCTGACTGAACACGTGCTGAATACTCTTCTGATTGGTGAACACATCTACATAAACGCCATAAAGATAGTGACGCCATATTTTCAAAGCAAACACTACAGCAGCCAACTCTAGATCATGGGTTGGGTAATTCCTCACGTGAATCTTAAGTTGTCTAGAGGCATAAGCTATAATCTTGCCATTCTGCATCAATACACAACCCAATTTCAGTTGCTCCTTTAATTCCGTATGTTCTACCAGAGCCATCCGGTAAAGAGGAATAGAGATATGTTGCGTATCTGGGAGAAGGTCAATACCGAAGTCTATTTCCCTTTCGGGAGGAACACCGGTAAATCATTGGGAAATACTTCTAGAAATTCATTAAAAATGAGGACCGACTCAAGAGTAGGGGTTTCGGAATCCATATCCCTCACCCTGACTAAATGGTATATGCAACCCTGAGAAATTATTTTTCTAGCTTTAAGACAAGAAACAAACCGACCTTTCGGTATAGAATTTCCCCCTTTCCACTCTAGGATGGGTTCCTTTTGAAATTGAAATGTGACTACTCGGGTTCTACAATAAATAGAAGCATAAAATAAATGCAACCAATCCACACCAAGGATAACATCAAAGTATAGCATATCAAACTGTACAAGATCAACATGAGTGACTTTATGGGATAAGGAGATGGGACACCTTCTATAGACTCTTCTAGCCATAATAGATTCACCAATAGGAGTAGAGACAAAAAAGGGATCTAATAACACATTCGGAAGAATATAAATTCTCAAGGCCACATATGGAGTCACAAAAGACAAGGTAGCACCGGTGTCAAGTAAAGCATAAACATCAGGTAGAAAGACTTTTAACATATCGGTAACCACATCGGGAGAATCCTCTTGCTCATGACGAGTCTGAAGTGCATAGAATCAGTTTTTCTTTTGATTACCACTAGAATTTGAAGAAGGATAGGGTTGAGCCTGTCAACGATTATCTCCTTCATTCTTAGCAACTGAGGGACAATCCCTTATCTTGTGATCCGTCTTGGCACAACCAAAACATGCATTAGAACCAGCTAGACGTTTACCCTCATGCTTTCTTCCACACTTAGTACAAGTAGACAATGAAGTTCCACCACTATTCCGTCCTTGAGGCTTAGGGTTAGATACCCTATCTTTGTTGAACTTAGGAGGAGTATTGGAGGAACCTTGGCCGGAAAACCTTTGTCAAAACTGAGGACCACCATGTCTCTCGAACCTTGTATGTGAAAAGTCACCATCACCGGTCTTGCACTACATAAAAATGATCATTAGCGGCAATTAATTAATGACAATAGCTCAATTACCGCTAAATATGTATTTTTAGCGGCAATTAACACTCTTTGTATATGTCCCTAAAGCCTTTAGTGACATTGGATCTAATGGCACTTAAGTAATACCGGTAAATACTTTAGCACTCTTTATTAATGTTTCTAATTATTGCCACTAAAAGTTTTTTTTGTTGTAGTGTTGGCCCTCTTTACCTCCCTAGACATTTGCTTAAGATTTTCCTCTTTGATTTTTTGAGCATGAACCATGAGACAAGAAATGTTCATATCATTGATAAGCATGGCGGTACGAGACTCCTTAATCACCATTTCAGACACACCCAAAACAAACTTACCCATCCTTGTCCTAGGGTAGGCAATCACAATTGGAACTATGAAACTCCAGAGGATGCATTCTAGTGAAGTCTCTAACTCTAGTTGCCGCTGTACCTACATTTGGGTTCACGGGGACCACAACCTCCCTATTGGCTTGAGACATCATAGCTTTAGCCAACACTTGAAAATCAGCCCTAAACTCCACATTAGTCACTTGTTCGGCCAAAGGGTCGATCAAAACTTGAGGAGGAGCTTGATGAGCTTCTCATTCCATATTCTCTCTCGTATTTCTTCTAGAATATGCCCTTCGAGTGGCCATATCCTAAAAGGTATCAGATAAAGACTAGGAGAGAAACATTATAGAGTTAAACTCTATCACACGACTTTAGAGTAATGAAAGAAGTAGAGTTTCCTAAACATCTTATAGCTTCTCATTCATAAATGTGGCGCGCTTCACACTCATGAACAAGGCTCTACTCGACGTGGCTTATGTGACATCCTAGGACCTTTCTAAACCCTGTGCTCTCAATACCAAGTTTGTCACGACCCAAAGTATACCCTAGGCGCAACATGGCATATAGGACCCCAAGAGGCCCTACACAAGCCACTTAGCATACATCATACAAGATAATAGAAAATTTAGAGAGCTTAAAAGACAATTTCAAAACATAAGAGTTGATAAAATGTAGCGGAAGTCTAACATAGTCTTATAGCCATCTAGTACATCAAGAGTGATCGGGACGTGACCAGTATATCACATACAATATTGAAAGTAAAGAAAATAAGAAATAAAGGCTCGGTCTTCGGAACATGACGACTCACCAATCTTCAATATCTACTAAGTGATCCCTAGCAACTGAGATGAGAAATCGGAGCGTCAGACCTTACATTTGAAAATAATGTGGGCAAGAGTGTGCGTTAGTAAAGAATGTACCAAGTATGATAGTAATGCACATAAGATATAAAACCATGCTAAAAAGGACTTTTAACGATGTGAAAATACAAAGTTAAAACATAAGATAAGAGGCTAGAAGCATAATCATGATTGTGGTCAATGCAAGTAAAACTCATTTAAAACACCTTTAAAATACTTCTAGAAGTAACCTTAGTTCATTATTGTGGGATGTAGCCTTAACCGACATAGAGACCATATCAGCTACAACATGGAAATCAGTGCCTACCCCACACCTAATAGAGGTGTTCTCACTTGCCAAGGCAAGAACCATGAACTTCTAGTTACGTGGATCAACTAGCTAATGTATATCTAGAAAAACCTATGGTGGCACATAGTTTATGGACATGGATAATTGCCACTTGTCCACTCGGTGCTAAGCATAAATCCCACTAAATAGTCATTAGTTTTAACTTATCTTAACATTCATGAGATATGGGTATTCACCACTTGTCTTATCATTAGAGGACATGGGTAATCACTGCTTTCCACATCACTAGAATAGCTCCTTAACTTGATTAAAAGTTCAGTTGAGAAAATCTTTCAACCCTAAGAATCCTTATGTGAGAAAACCTTTTCACATTCATATATTGAGTAGTAGGTTACAAATTCTTTCACAACAACAACAACATTGATACTTCACTCTCAAAGAATCCTTAAATCATTTTCATCAATTTCATAAAGAACATGCATATCTTCATAAACTCATCTTTCATGATTCAAAAGCTTCATCATATGATCAATTCTAGAAAACATGGATTTCACATGGCTTCATGGGAACTCAACTTAGAAACATGCAATTACTTCAATTCATGCATAAAAAGACATAAAACAATCAACTAGATCATAATTGGAAAGAACCCATGAGATTGAGTAAAAACCTTACCTTCCACGGGAGATTCTAACTTACAAAATTAGAGAATTTAGGAACCCTATGGAGGAAAAAGCTCCATAGGTGAATAGTATCATACCTTGATGGCAAGAGCTTACAATCAATTGTGAATTTTTGACACTTTACCTTGAAACCCTAGTCTTCTTCGTCAAGCTTTTAGAGAGAGAAATATTTGGGGAAGAACTTTGATAAACTTTGAGAATTTGGTAGAATGAATTTAATTAGGAAATTTTGGGGGTAAAAACATTTATATAGGGTCTCTAATAGAACGTAAAAGGACATAGTATTGGGTTGGAATAATTAGGAAAAGACCCAAAATCCCCTTCTTAAAATAATTGCCGACCTCACTAATGGAAAGACCTACAATTCGTTGGTCACACCAGGAACATCCTAACCACCAATCAAGGACCCCCATCGACAGGACCCATGTATGGTCTGTGGGTCCACCTACAGACCGTACACCTTAACAGTGGGTCCCAACATTTGATTCTAAAATTTCTCTAAGTCTGGGACTCACCTACGAGACCTACCTACGGCTCGTGCATTGGATGATATACCATCCTGGTGAACCGTATGGAAATACTAAAACTTTGACATTTTTTGAAAAATCACGACTGGCCAACCACAGCCCATCCTACGGACCGTGTGTTAGACCATGGGCCGTTGGTGGCTCCGTCGGTACTTGCACCAGTATCTAGAATCTTGAAATTACTTCATCTATTAGAATCCGAGGTGTTACATGTAGGAATACTAATATCTTAGGACAAACCTCCCGAATTTTGATGGTCAACTTTGACTTGTTGACAATTAGGAAATTTAGTTACAAATTCTGCAATATCCTTTTTCATCCAATTCCACCAATAGACCCCCCATAAGTCATGGTACATCTTCGTGGCTCCCGGGTGAATGGAATATCAAGAACATTTGGAACACAGAAACAACCTTGATACCGAAGCACACTATTTCTCCCTTGGGATAAAGCCTTAGTGGACTTTTTAAGCACCGTTTCCTTTAACTCAACCAAGATCGGGTCAAGACCTTGCTTTTCTTTTACATCTAACACAAAAGATAATTCTGAACCATTATGAACCATTACACCACCTCCTAGAGTCAACCAACTGAATATTTTATTGGGCCAATCTATGGACATCATGAACCAACTTCTTTTTATCTTTTTCCACATATGAAAGACTACCCATGGATAGCCAACTAAGAGCATCCACCACCATATTTGTTTTGTCAGGGTGATAGAAGACACAAATGTCATAATCCTTTAGTAACTCAAGCCACTTCCTTTGGTGAAGATTTAGATCCTTTTGCTTGAACACATATTGCAAGCTTTTGTGGTCAGTAAAGACATCAATATGAACACCATATAAGTAATGTCTCCAAATCTTTAAGGCAAAAACAACTGCTTTTAGTTCCAAATCATGGGTGGGATAGTTCTTTTGATGGATCTTAAGTTGTCTTGAAGCATAAGCAATAAGCTTCCCATTTCGCCTAAGAACACATCCTAGTCAAATCCTTGAAGCATCCCCAATAAACAACAAACCCATCAGACCCTTCTGGTATAGTCAACACTGGAGCGGAGGTAAGTCTATCTTTCAATTCTTGGAAACTCTTCTCAGACGCTTCCGACCATATGAACTTAACTTTCTTTTGGGTCAAAGCTGTTATTGGAGAGGCAATCAAAGTAAAACCTTAAACAAACCTTCTAAAATAACCAAAAAAACCCAAGAAACTTCGATTATGCCAAGGGGATAGAGGTCTAGGCCAACTCTTAACTGCATCCATCTTCTTTAGATCTACCTCAATAAATTTACCAGAAACAATGTGACCATGAAAAGCCACAGATCTCAACAAAACCTTGCATTTTCTAAACTTTGCAAAGAATTGTTGGTCCTTGAGGACTTGCAAAAGAATCCTCAAATGAACGGTGTGCTCATCCTCACTCCTTGAGTAAATCAAAATATCATCGATAAACACAATCACAAACATATCAAGGTATTGTCTAAATACCCTATTTATCAAGTCCATAAGTGCGGCCAGAGCATTACTCAAGCCAAAAGACATTACCAAAAACTCATAATGACCATATCGAGTTTGAAATGTCATCTTACATCACCCTCATTTGTTGATAACCTGACTTAAGGTCAATCTTAGATATGTAACTTTCTCCTTGTAGTTAATCAAAAAAATTATCTATCCTTGGGAGATGATATTTATTCTTCATGGTATCCTTGTTCAATTGTCGGTAATCAATACACATGCGAAGTGAATCGTCTTTGGTACGAACAAACAAAATTGAAGAACCCCATGGAGAGATACTCGGTCGGATGAAACCCTTATCGAACAAGTCTCTTTTAGTTCCTTTAGTTCTGCTGGAGCAATATGATAAGGAGGAATAGAGATAGGTTGTGTATCTTGAAGAAGGTCAATACCAAAGTCTATTTCCCTTTCGGGAGGAGCACTAGGTAGGTCATCAAGAAACACTTTAGGAAACTTATTTACAATGGGGACTGACTCAAGACTAGGGGTTTCAGAATCCGTATACCTAACATGAAGAAGATGATATATGCAACCATTACAAATTATTTTTCTAAATTAAAGATAAGAAACAAATTGACCCTTAGGCATAGAATTTCCCCTTTCTACTCTAGGATTGGCTCATTAGGAAATTGAAGGTTTTACAATCAATAGAAGCATAAAAAGAATGAAACCAATCCATACCAAGAATAACGTCGAAATCCAACATATCAAGCTCTACTAAATCAACATGAGTAACTCAATGGGATAAGGAGACTAAATAGTTTCTATAGACTCTCTTAACCACAATAGATTCACCTATAGGAGTAGAGACAAAAAAAGGGTCTAACAACACATCCGAAAGAACATCAAACCTCATAGCCACATATGGCGTTACAAAAGACAAGGTAGAACAGGGATCAAGTAAAGCACAAACATCAAGATGGAAGACTTTCAACATACCGGTAACAACATCGGGAGAACCCTCTTGCTCATGATGAGTTTGAAGTGCATAGAACCGGTTTGGCTTTGGAGAACTTGAACATGATCAAATAAGTGGAGCTTTCCTACCATCTTTTCCCTTGTCAAGTATAGATAGGCAATCCCTCAAGCGGTGACAATTGTTGCCACAACAAAAATAATAATTCGTATCCATCAAGCATTTTTCGGGATGACTCTTGCAACACTTTTGACATGCGGGCAACGAAGATACATTTCAACCACCATTTCCTCCTTGAGTCTTAGGGTTAGACACCCTCTCTTTGTTGAACTTAGGAGCTGGAGCATTTGAGGAACCTTGATCGGAAAACCTTTTTCGGAACTTAGAACGACCATGTCCATCAGACCTTAAATGTGAAAAGCCACTATCACCAGTCTTTGCCCTATTTGCTTCCCTAGACATTTCCTTAAGCTTGTCCTCTTAAATTTGTTGAGAATGCACCATTAGACAAGATATGTCCATTTTGTTGATGAGTATGGCCGTACGACATTCTTTAACAACCATTTTGGATACCCCCAAAATAAACTTACTCATCTATGCCCTATAGTTGGAAAACATAGTTGGACAATACCTAGACAGTTGTATAAAATTTGAGGAATACTTTTTCATACTCATATTTCCTTAACGAAGGTTGATGAATACAAGTACCTTTTCCTTCCTCATCTCAAGGGGAAATAACCTATCAAGGAAAGCACCCTTAAACTTTTCCCAATTGAGAAGACCCGCATCAACCGCCATCTCTTCCTTCCATTGGTTGAACCAAACATTAGTAACACCCTTAAGTTGATAAGCGGCCAATTTTGCCTTCTCCACCGACGTCACTCCCATGATCGTCAAAACCTTGTATACCTAATAAATGAATTCTTGAGGATCTTCATCAACCATGGAACCATGGAACTCCAGAGTATTCATCCTAGTGAAGTACCTCACTCGAGTTGCCGCCGTACCCACATTTGGCTTCATAGGGACAACATACTCCATGTTGGCTTCAGCCGTCATGGCTTGGGCCAAACCTTGAAAAGTAGCTCGAAACTCCATATTAGTCACTTGTTCGGCAAAAGGATCAACTAGAACTTGTGGAGCCTCTTGAGGAACTTCGCTCATCATATTCTCACCCATATTCCTCCTAACATATGCTCTTCGAGGGGCCATATCCTTAAAAACATTGGATAGGGATTATGAGAGAGACATACAGAGTTACATTCTATCGCACAACTTTTAGAATGATGAAAGAAGCTGAATTTTCTAAACATCTTATAGCCTCTTATGTATAAATGTGGTGCACTTCACACTCACGAACAAGAATCTACTCAACGTGGCTTATGATACATCTTAGAACCTTTCTATACATTGTGCTCTGAATACAAGTTTGTCACGACCCAAAGTATAACCTAGGCGTAACAAGGCTTATAGAACCCCCGAGGCCCTACACAAGCCACTCAACATATATCATACAAGGTAATAAAATAAAGAATTCAAAGAAACATTTCAATATTTTGACAAAAGCGGAAGTCTAACATAAGTCTCAAAGCCATCTAATACATCATAACAAAAGTGATTGGGACCTAACCCATATATCACATACAAAGTCTGAAACGGAAATGACATAAAGTAACAAAGGATCCTCGGTCCTCAGAACATCAGAACTCACCAATGTTCAAAGTCTATTAAGGATCAACTAGCCATGAGCATGGGAGGTAGGAGCATCAGACCCTACATTAGTGAAACAATTTAGGCACAATTATGTATTAGTACATGGAATATTCTAAGTATGAGGCAATATGCATAAATATAGGCATGATAGTATAAATGACTTAAGATGAGTAGGCATGATCATGATGAAACATTAAAAGCTTTAAAGAAAAGATGACATGAAAATCATAATACATAGCCAAATACAATAAGATAGAGGACATAAATAAGTCTTTGAAGAAAATATAGTCATTTTGTGGGATCGTAACTTTAACTGATAATAAGACCATGAGAGCTATATCATGGAATGTGATATATCCTCATACAAAAATAAGGGGAAACTACTTGCCAAGGTAGAATCCGTACATATCATGTTTTGCTAAAGTGGATCCACTAGCTAGGTCATTTAAGACATTTTATGGGGGCACGTAGTTTGGGACTAGAGGTTTCTACTAGAGACCACCCTATTTGAGCCTCTACCTCAAATCCCTCTCGGTGGTAAGTCTAAATTCCAATGGAATAGATAAAAGTCAACTATCTATTGAACATAGGGAAACACAATGATAAATACCAAACCATATTTTCAAGATCAAAACATAAAATAGCTCCTTAAACATAATTCAATATGGATTAGAAAACCTTTCACCAATATGAGTTTATTTGTGAGAAATACCTTTCACAATAGAATCAATACTTTCCTTTCAAAGCATCATCAATTCATTTACAATAACTTCATGAAAACGTGCATATCTTCACAAACTCCTAATTCATAGTTCATGGTTTATCATAGGATCATTATTGAAAACCATAATTTAGGCATGGGCAAGTGTAATTTAAACTAAATATCATATATTAACATCAAATAATGCATTAGAAGACTTAAATAATCATAATCAATCATAATTGAATGAAACCTACATTCATTGAATTGAAACCCTAACTTGATAAATTGAAGATTGAATTGGGATCTTAAAATCTTTGGGGACCCCATGGAGGAAATGACTTCATGGGTGAAAAAACACATACCTTGATCCTTTAAGCCCAAGAAAATTGAGAATTTGGAGACTTTAATGGATTCCTAGTTCTTCTTCTTCTTCCTTAGACTTGGGAGGATTTGGAGAGTGAATTAGGTCAAGTTTAGGGAGTTTAGGAGAATGAGTTGAAAATGGGTTAAATTGGGGCTTAAAACATTTTATAGGGCTCAGGGTTGAAGGAAAAATGACGTACTATAGGATTAGAATAATTTTGATAAAGACCCAAATTCCCTTTAAAAATAATTGTCGAACCTCACCTATGGTTTGGACCTATGGTTTGTAGGTCTTTCTACGGACCGTATTGGTCAACCATAGATTAGTTCAGAAACTAATATTTTGACTAACTTTTGATGGAACCCATGCACATTTCGTAGATGTTTCTATGGTCCGTACATGCAAACCATAGAAACCAACTTTGACCCTAAAAATTTCACTACTTTTGGGACTCACCTACGGGACCTATCTATGACTCGTACAATGGTTGACCAACCGTCCTGACGAACGGTAAAAAGGGGTACTGGACTTTTTTCTGAAAATTATTTTCCCCAGTTCCTGCGGTTGCAATCTACGGCCCACATAAACTTCTACGATCCGTAGATGGGACCCGTAAACACAAACCTCAGCCTAAAAATTGCCTTTTCCTTCTTTTCCAAATTGGAGGTGTTACACTTACTCTCTTTAGAGTCGACACACTTTTGTCTACGACTATATGCCCCTAGGAGTTTCATTAGTGGTGAGAGGTCTTGGCTCTCTACTCTTTATCTAGGAGGCCCTTTATCCAAAGATTAAAGGTCTAGTCTTCTCCTTTTCGGAGTCGATGCACTATTAGCTACGGCCTGATGCCCCTACGATTTTTCCCTTTAGCTGGGCGGCCCTTATTGTTTACTTGTGATTAAAGTCCCGACTTACGCTTCCTTTGGTGCTGGTCTCACCATACTTTATTCTTAGTAGTTATAGCTATTCTATGTACCTGTCAAGTTTATGGGGGTCTGTTTGGATTTTATTTAAACTTGCGCATGAGTTTACCTTCTAGGCTTATGGAGTCCAGTTAGGTTTAGTTTAGTTGTAGTTAGTTCTTTTATCCTGGTACGTCGTATGGTTTTCTTTTAATCCTGCTTTGACCTCGGCTTGTGTACAAATTCTCTCATTTCATATTGTATTTACTTTTCCTGCTAAGTCTCCCTATGATACCTATTGAGTACCTATTATTTCGTACTCATGCTACACTCTGCATTTATTTAGTGATGCAAATCCTAGAACCAGCTATCATCATTGAACGTTTATGCCTGTTTCAACTTTTGATCAGAGGCGAGCGTGAGCCCTTGACATTGTTGACTTACATGTCTCCGTCAATATTTTGTATAGCTAGTCTTTTTCATTTTTAGACAAGCTTGTATTTGGGGTCCATTTTTGGGACTTGTACTCTCTTTTAGATAGCTCTATACTTGTGAATTCCACGTTCTGGAGGGGGGGGGGATAAATGGTATATAATTATGGTTTGCTTTCGATTATTATTAAGTTTTGTTGTTAAATTATTGTTTCGGATTTTTTCTACCCTTATATCCATTTTTGGTACTATATTATGTTTTTTCCTCAAGAGTCTGAATTTACTGCTTTAATAACGAATTTGTACTTTTCCAATTATATTGGTCAATAATAATTAATCAAAATTAGAAAAATTAATATCTCAAAAGAAAATATTTGATATAATAAAATCAATTCACTTTTTCAATAGTTAAGGCTTAATTTTTTTTTACTTCAACCTCCATATAGAGTTTGCAAATAATATAGTTTGTTTTTCTCATTTCCAACAAATAGTACACAACTTTATCATCTGGTTTGTTTGTACCTGATAAGTACTTCAACTGCAAACACAATATCAAGTCAAGTTGTCAGTTACAAATCTCATATTTTTATCAGGCTAGAAAACTTCTTTTTATTTGTCACACCTTTTTTCTCACATTTGAATCAAAAGGAGTAGCAAGACTCACACAACCAACCAAATTGTATTTCACATTTATTCAACATAATGTGACTGACAAGAAAAATTGGATCACATGTTTTATGATATTTTTCATTCCAATAGTCAAATTTATCACACCATATATTTTATATCAAAATGGGTACCGAACATGTTTTTCATAGTTTTTTTATAACTCTCATGTTAGAACCAAAAGTTTATAGCCAAACAACATGTGATATATTCCAAAATTAATATATGCACTTGTAATACTTTTTTTTTAGCATTCCTCAAAGAAGCAAAAATTAGAATTTCACAATGATTTTTTTCTCATTGCATACATCCCCACTATTTTAAGAATTTAAATATCATTTTTTTTCTTGAAAAGTAGTATCACTTTATACATGAAAAGTATTAGGTAGGAAGTTTTTTTCTTTACCTTTTCTCCATTCGAATTGAGCAAGTAGAAAAATACTTTATCCATACATCCCTTCCTTTTCATTTATTGAAAAGAGCGACGTTGAGAAGAATGATGTTGAGATCATCTCCTATACTGATATCCACACTTATTGAAACTGTAAAAAATACACGAATCTCCTTAAAATAGTTGGTGTAATATACCACAAATACAAAAAATATAAAATAAACAAAAATTGATTAAAAAAGTATTCAGGCTGAGGAGCAGATATCTCTCTCTCTTTGAGGAGATTCAAGCCCACTGCAACATAATCTACACCGATCTAGCAGTATCACTCCTAACTTATCCCCTCCAGGATGCAAAAGCCCAACAACGTGTACAACTCAAGCAACTTTGGAGTATTTGAAGATTTTAAAGCTCCACAAAAAAATACCTTCCTTCAATATATAATTACTCGCTATTTTATAGTGAATATAGTTGAAATCTTAGAATATTATAATTTGTCTGAACTGCTTCTTTCACTTCACTAACTCAATATATACATAATACAACACTTCTCATCTTTTCTTACACTCTTCCACATATCTCTTATTGTACTAAACACAAAGAAAGACCCTCATTATTTGTAGGTGAGAAATTCATCCTTGCAATGAATAGGAAGATAATGTGGTAGTTAATTGGGAAGGTTAATGGCCTAGATGTTACATGAGTCACAAGAATAAATGTGAATAATGAGTTAGTGGTTATAGGAGTTTCATAGAAAGTTATACCATATTTTATCACCAACTAAATGAGAATCAAGAGACATAAATGTAATGCCCACCAATGGACATAGCATGATACATAGTGTGACATATGATATTCTTTTATTAATATTAAAATATCACACTAGCACATATTTATGAAGTTTCTTTGCACTTTAATCAAATAAATTTTTACAATAAATTATATCAATTCTTGATAAACAAGCCGCAATAATAAAAATAATAAGTTTAAGGGATATAATTTGGATAACTAATAAAGTTGGAGAATGAGAGAGACTTAAATTTTTTTAAAGAAAAAAATAGGGAACACAATTTTTTTACAAAAATTAAAGTGTTTTTAAAGGGTCTTAATGAATATAAGACTTTGTCACAGAGGTGATTCATTCAGACCCTTTGAGACCCATTACGAGATTTTAACTAGAAAAAAGTAAATGCACTTAATGGCATAATGTCTGAACCGCAAAAAAATGAGGCCTTAGTATATCAAACAACATGCCTATTTTAAAATAAAATTTCACATTCATTTATTATACAATAAAACATGGATTATGTGATCTACTCAATATAAATTTCCAACTATAGTTTTTAATATGAAGAAAAGATTACTTTCCATTACACTATATGGCTAGAAATTTCATTATCATTGAGAATAAATTTTCAATTTTTGTGTATAAATAATCATAATATTTCTTTTTTTTGTAAGTTATGTTTCTTGAAATCAATTGATCAATATTTTTTTAAGTCTAGAATTGAGGGTTAGAGCATATCAAGACACCAAAAAAATTCTTTAAAGAAAATAGAAAAAGTAATACTAGAAGGTTGATCACTCTCTAAATGTTATTCAACCTTATAAAAAATTCCAGTGAACTTACAAGAGAATATAATAATGATCTTGGAATAGTCATTTTTTCTTCAAGTGACAAATCTTTTTTATTTGTTCATCTGACTACTAATATAGTCATTGATTGTTTTATAATCATTAATCATTTTATAAATCCCACTTTAATATTAGTTCTAGGGGGAAAATGGTTGTTTCTGATGCACGAACCAATTCAATTCAAATCACGTATAGGATTAATTAAATTGATGCAAGAGAAAAAGCTGAAAAGCAAAAAAATATGTTGCTTAGACCAAATGAACTAGGCTAGAGATAAAAGGTGATACGAGTCCATTGGCCAATTCAATGCTGAAAATATAACTAACTTTGAAGCTTTGTTAAATTCCATTGAGGATTTCTAAAAAGATCAATTGAGGCAACTTGTAAATGGAGCTTCGCCCTCCTTACAGTCCCCACCAGAGGATGTAGATAACTAGTCTTGTTCTTCGTAAATTAATCATCATCCGATAATACCTTTTATCGAAGCCCTATGCAACGAATGAAACAATAAATTAATAATATTATTATCTGTGCTTTAATTTTTTTATTTTGTTATTTTATTTAAATAATAGTACGTTCTACATGTACTCTTAAATTTGTTTCAATGAAAAAGATTTGTGACTATTAGTATTTGTTGTTTCTACATGTTAGGCTTTTTAATATTGTATTCTGAGTTTGAATTATACGCACTGCAATATATCGGTTTCTCAATATGTCGTAGTGTATATTTGAATCACATCATGTTGATGAGTGGTAGATTTATACTCATTGAGGCCTATTTAGCTCAATAATTAGTGTCCTCAATACCTATTTTTGTCCTATTCTAATAATATCTTGATGATTTACATATATGAAGGCTAATGGATAAGGCAAGGATGAATATTTGCAAGAGTGGACAAAAGTGTGAAAAGAAGTGCAAAATTTAGATTGATGATAGCCAAGAAAGAAAGGTGGATCACCTAGTGAGCATGACCTCTCCCAAAGTGACAGTGCACAACATTTGTATCTATCGAGGCAGTTCGGTGAACTCCAAAAGAAAAGGCGACTCGTTGAATGAGAAAGGCGACCTTTCTGACCATCGCCAAAAGCGACAATGAAAGAAGGAAAATTGAAGGATCGAAAGGCGAATCAAGGTGGTACTCAACGATACGCTGAACATGAAAGGCATACTAAAGCGAGCTCTCTGATAGAGGTTCAAACACCTGAAACCTAAAGCAAGAGAAGGTTCGCTGAAGCATGATTGGTTGTTCGCTGAATGAGCTCGGCAAGCCCGACTAATCTTGCTGAAAGGGTAGCGTGCTGAGTTTTGGGCTAAATTTTTTGAAACTATAAATAGCCCAAATGAGAGAGAAACAAAAGAGTTCTTTTTGGCGTGAGAAATTGTAATTTTGGGAGGAGAGTTTTTGAGAAGTTTTTTGTGATAGAAACACTTTACCTTATTAAGAACATTTTCTCATTTTTGGAGTTTTGAAACTTTGCTTTTGAATTTGAATCCAAAGTGGGTTTTCTTTTGATTGCTTAATTTCATGTTACCCATAGCAACTTTCATGGAATATATAATTTATGTACTTTTTTAATGGGTGGCTAAAACCCCAAGATTTAGGGGTGGAATTATGGGATTAGGAGTTGATTTAATGTAGTGGGTATTGTGTTATGTTGTGTTTTGCTGCTGTTCATACATGAATTTGGGCTTATTAGCATGGGGTTCATTTAAGACTAAAGGTTGCAAACTTAATTCCTACTTCCGATCTCATGTCAATGATTGAAAGAGATTGACTAGAGTGCGTAATTAGTCCTATGACTCCCCGAGGCTACCCCCTTAGCGTAAACACGGGACCTAGGATAACGAATGACCCCAAGCTAACCCTGAGCTGGCATATCATAAATAGACTGAATATATCTATAAAAGTTAAACTGACGCGGAAGCTAAATCATGATATACTAATAGTGGGGAATACCAAACTTATCTGAATGTATATAAATACTTATGAGTTCAATAACAATTGAAAGATCAAACTCAATACTAAAGCTGAAACTAAACTATGTCTAAAATAAGCCTCTAACTGACTAGAGATGCTAGGACATGTCCCCCAGCTAACTCTAGTAAAACTGAAACTAAAATGAAATACTGAATATAAAGGAACATGCCTATCGTCCTCGAAGAATGAGGACTCACCACTGAAGCTGCTAAAATGGAGATCGAGAACCGATCTACGCGTGATCTGGATGCTGAGTACCTAAACCTACATCATGAAAGGATGTAGCGCAGAGTATGCGTCAGTACTTGGAATGTACTAAGCATGCAAGATAGGATAAAGCTGAACAAACATATAACTGAACAGAGCATACTAAGCAATGATATAATCTGAACATAATGGAAAATACTGAAAACATACTGAAATGAACTGAACTGAATGCAATTACCAAGTTCATGACATGCTGAGACTGTATACTGAAATATAATTGAGAACTTGGTCAAATACAATGAAGTCTTACTATGGGAGCTACTAATAACGGACATAAAACCATGTGAGCTAAACGTGGAGTCCGATGTATATGCCCAATCGAGAGGACTCAATATACCTTGCCAAAGGTATAGAGGCATGTCTGGCGTGATCACTAAATGTAATGCCCAGGGAGGGGACTTATAAACCTACGGAGCACGTAGTTCTGGGACAATATGGGTACGCTGAACCCTAGTCCACTCAGTCGAAGCCTACTCCCAACTAGAAATGTGAACAATATAACATAACAGAATTATACTGAATAGCTCAATATTCTGACATGCTAACTGAGAATGCAACATTTATAACTGACAATGAAACATTCGAAATTTGAGGCATATATATATTTTTATACTGATCTAGCTAGTGTAAATCATGAACTAAACAAATCTATACAACTAGGGTTTTGAATTTCATGCAAGGAACTAAGCAACGGTGTTACAACAACATGATAATGTGATTTGGAATATTCTAACAGCTAAATCACAACAATTTCTAAAGTTTAAAAAACCCTAGGTCTAGATAATATGAAGGGAATCAAGAATCTGACTGAATTCTAGGGCCCTAGTGGATGAAAGGAACCCACTAGTGAAATCCCACATACCTGGTGACAAATTTCACGGAGAAATCTTTAGATTTCGGGGCTGGAATTGACGAAACCTTGCTGCGTTCTTGGAAGGGTTTGGGTCGCCTCTTTTCTCCTCTCTTGCTTTAAGTTTGATGAATTTTTTGAGAATGATTGATTAGGGAAAGATCTTATTAAGTTACTAGGCTAAAACTAACCAAAACACATAGTTTAGGTGTCCAACGCATAGGGGAAAAGACCAAACGACCCCTAATTTAAAAGATGTCGGGGCCAACGACGGGCTTGACCGACGGACCGTAGGTCGACTGACGGCCCATCCTTTTAGCTGTTGTTTGGCTTTTAGAGACTGGGCCTGAGGGGCCATGATCCACGGACCTGGACTACGGACTGTGGTCCCACCAACGGTCCGGCCGTAGGTCGTGCCTTTCTGGAAATTTTTGGAGCAAGTTGAGGTGGCCAACCACGGACCACACCTACGGTCCGTGGTCCCACCGATAGGCCGTGGGTGGCCTCCGTCGGCGGCACCTTCAACATGTGGAAAATCTGCATTTTGGTCCTTTTTAAATCGAGGGTGTTACATTATCTCCCCCTTGGGAACATTCGTCCTCGAATTAAGTCTAAATTAGCTGAGTATGGAGGGAAGGAGCTGCAATCCCTACCACTAAGTACTAGAACCTGATTACTGACTGAACTGAGTTCCAAAAACATGCAAATACGTTGAAAATGCAAGTAAAATTGAGGGAACATGATACTGAGACTAATTTTATGCAAGAGTAAGTGAGAGGTTTGAGAGGAACTATTACCTGAAGCTGAAACAGAATCGGAAGGAAAGAGATGAGGATACTTGGCCTTCATGGCTGCTTCTATTTCCCAAGTAGCTCCCTCTACTGACTGACTCCTCCACAAAACCTTCACTGAAGCGACTTCTTTATTCCTCAACCTACGAACCTGACGATCAAGGATTTCAACTGACTCCTCTTCATAAGTGAGACTATCCTTTACAGCCACACTCTCTAACGGTACTATAGATGCTGGATCATCCACACACTTCTTCAACAAGGAAATGTGAAAGACTGGATGGACTGTTGCTAGTTCTTCTGGAAACTCTAACTCATAAGCCACTTTACCAACCCTTTTCAAGATTCTGTAAGGACCTACATATCTGGGACTGAGCTTTCCTTTCTTGCCAAATCTCATCACTCCCTTCATAGGCGACACTTTTAGGAAAACCCAATCATCGATTTGGAACTCCCAGTCCTTTCTCCTTACATCTGCATAGGACTTCTAGCGACTCTAGGCTGTCTTAAGTCTATCTCTGATGAGCTGAACTTTTTCAATAGCCTCATGAACCGAATCTGGCCCTATCAAGGCTGCTTCACCTACCTCAAACCAACCAACTGGAGATCTACTTCTACGCCCATACAATGCCTCATAAGGGGCCATCTGAATACTGGAATGGTAACTGTTGTTGTAGGCGAACTCTATAAGAGGAAGGTGATCATCCCAACTGCCCTTGAAATTGATCACACAAGCTCTCAACATGTCCTCTAAAGTCTGAATGGTACTCTCTGCCTGACCATCCGTCTGTGGATGAAATGCTGTGCTGAGATTAACCTGGGTACCAAGACCTTTCTGAAATGACTTCCAGAAATGAGAGGTAAACTGAGGACCTCTATCTAAGATGATAGACAAAGGAGCCCCATGCAACCTGACTATCTCATTAATTTAAAGCTTGGCGTAGTCCTCCGCCGAATCTGTAGTTTGACAGCCAAAAAGTGAGTGGACTTAGTAACTCTTTCTACTATTACCCAAATGGAATCATGCTGTCTGCGAGTACGAGGTAAACCTGTAATTAAGTCCATGTTTATCACTTCCCACTTCCATGTAGGAATGTTGATTTCTTGAGTCATACCTCCTGGTTTCTGATGTTCTACCTTCACCTGTTGACAATTAGGTCACTTTGCCACAAAAACTGCTATATCCCTTTTCATGCCATTCCACCAAAAGACTTCCTGCAGATCACGGTACATCTTAGTGGCACCTAGATGAATAGAATACCTAGAGTTATGGGCTTCTGTAAGGATCTGCTGTCTCAACTCACCCACCTTAGGAACACATAAACGACCCTGGTAGCGAAGCACACCATCTCTCCCTCGGAAGAAAACCTCAACTTTCTGCTGATGAGCTGCACCCTTCATTTGAAGCAATATAGTATCACTGTCTTGTTTTTCCTTAACCTCCGCTACCAATGAAGATTCTGACCCATTTTGAACGATCACACCATCATCTGATATGTTCATAAGGAAAACTCCTAAGCGAGTAAGTCGGTGAACATCTTTTGCTAATTCCTTCCTTTCTTCCTCGACATGTGCTACACTACCCATAGATAATCTGCTAAGAGCATCAGCTACTACATTGGCCTTACCAAGATGGTAAAGCACATTCATATCATAGTCCTTGAGGAATTCAAACCATCTCCTCTGGCGAAGATTCAACTCTTTCTAGGTGAACACATACTGAAGGCTCTTATGGTCTGTGAACACATCTACGTGCACACCATACAAGTAAAGCCTCCAAATCTTTAGGGCAAATACTACTGTTGCCAAGGTCATGAGTCGGATAGTTCTTCTCATGCACCTTAAGCTGTCTTGAAGCATAAGCTATAACCTTACCTCGCTACATCAACACACAACCCAGGCCGACTCTGGATGCATCACAATAGATCACATAACTGTCTGAACCCTCTAGTAGAGTCAAAACAGGAGCTGTAGTCAACCTAGTTTTTAGTTCTGAGAAGCTGTTCTCACATTCATCTGACCACTAAAACATAACCTTTTTCTGAGTCAACTTAGTCAATGGAGAGGCTATGGATGAAAATCCTCCACGAACCTTCTGCAATAACCGGCTAGAACCAAGAAACTTCTGATATCTGTAGGAAAGGTAGGTCTGGGCCATTGCTGCACTACCTCTATTTTCTGAGAATCCACTCTGATCCCTTCACAAGATACTATATGCCCAAGGAAAGCAACTGATTGTAACCAAAACTCGCATTTGCTAAACTTAGCGAATAACTGGCGATCTTTGAGAGTTTGCAGGAAAACCCTCAAATGATTTGCATGTTCTTCCTCATTCCTAGAGTAGATGAGGATATAGTCAATAAAGATGATAAAGAACAAGTCCAAATAATGCTTGAAAACCATGTTCATCAAATCCATGAAAGCTGCAGGAGCATTGGTTAGTCTAAATGAAATAAATACAAATTAATAATGACCATACCTAGTTCTGAAGGCTGTTTTCAGGATGTCACTATCTCTTACTCTGAGTTGATGATAACCGGATGTGAGGTCTATTTTTGAAAAGTGACTAGCACCCTGAAGTTGGTCGAACAAGTCATCAATCCTGGGTATAGGGTACTTATTCTTGATTGTGACTTTGTTTAACTACCGATAGTTAATGCACATCCTGAGAGAATCATCTTTCTTTTTCACGAATAACACTGGAGCACCCCATGGGGAAATACTAGGTCTGATGAAGCCCTTATCTCGAAGATCTTTCAACTAATCTTTCTATTCCTTAAGCTTAGCTGGAGCCATTCTGTAAGAAGGAATAGAAATAGGCTCGGTATCTGGAAGGAGATCAATTCCAAAGTCGATCTCCCTTTCGGGAGAAACTCCAGGAAAATCTTCTGGAAACACTTCTAGGAACTCATTTTCTACTGAAACTGACTCAAGACTTGGGGTTTTGGAGTTTAAATCCTTAACCCAAACAAGATGATAGATATACCCCTTGGAAATCATCTTTCTGGCCTTAAGGTAAGAAATGAGTCTACCCATAGGCATTGAGATACTACCCTTCCATTCTAAGACTGGTTCGCTTGGAAACTGAAACTGAACGACCCTGGTTCTACAATCAATTGAGGCATAACAGGAATGTAACCAATCCATGCCTAGAATGATATCAAAGTCTACCATTTCTAACTCTACAAGATCTGCTGAGGTGACTTTCTGAGAGACTGTGATAGGGCAATTTTTGAATACCCGTCTAGCTATAACTGGGTCACCAACTGGAGTAGAGACTGAAAAGGGTTCTGAAAGAGTTTCTGGACAGACACCCAAGTTGACTGCTATGTAAGGAGTTATAAAGGAAAGAGTAGCCCCTGAATCTAACAAAGCATAAACATCTAAGTGAAAGACTCGCAACGTACCAGTGACCACATCGGGAGAATCTTCCTAATCCTGGCGAGCCTGAAGAGCATACAACTTGTTCTGGCGCTGACCGCCACCTGTACCAGATGAAACACCCTGCTGAGTGGGGTGACCTGCTGGTGCTGCTGAAGCTGTGGACCTATTGTTGTACCTCCTTGTCCCTGCTTGGCAGAAGGGCAATCGCTCAACCTATGGCCAGAATGGCCACACCCAAATCACCCTTTTTCCCTGCAAGACACTCACCCGGATGGTTCCTACCATATTTTGGACAAGTTGGATAGGTCTTGCTACCTGAAGAGCTCCAATGAGACTTAGAGCCTGATGCTCGACCTTTCTGATCCTGCCTAAACCTGGGGGATGGAGTAATAGCTGATGAAAGTGCTGGGGCTAAAGATTTCTGCTGAAACTGCGAGCGATTTCCACAACCCGACTTCTGCTAAGAGTACTCATAGTTACCTCTTCTAGACTTTTTGTTGTCCTTAGCTAGTTCTCTAAGCTTATCTCCCTCAACCTGCTGAGCATGAGTCCTGAGCCTAGAGATACTCATATCTTCCAACAACATAGCATTTCTGCAGTGTGTCTTCACCAAGTCAGATACCCCAAATAGGAACTTACTCATTTGTTCCCTGGGATTGGCAACCATATGGGGAGCATACCTGGAGAGCTGGGTGAACTTAAGTCCGTACTCTTCGACTGAGATGGAACCTTGTCTCAAATTCATAAATTCCTGAGCCTTAGCCTCTCTCAACTCTCTTGGAAAGAACCTGTCCAGAAAAGCTCCAGTAAAGCATTCCCAAGTCACATGAGCTGCATCCGTACCCCTGTTTTCTTTCTACTGAGTAAACAAAATGTGAGCCACATCCTTAAGCTAGTAGCATGCCAACTCTACCCTATAATTGCCAGTTACTTGCATCACTCTAAAGATCTTCTTAACCTAATCAATGAAATTATGTGGGTCCTCATCCACCCTTGACCCTAGAAACTCTGGTGGATTCATACGAACAAAGTCTCGAACCCTGGCTACTGCTGACCCATTATTAGCGTTAGTAGGAACTGGGGCCTGCTGATTATTCTGGTTAGTCACACTCTGATCCAAAAGCTGAATCACATTCTGAAACTCTGCATTCGAAACCTCTTGATCTGGGGCTGGAGGAGCTGCGTTAGCATTCCTTGCGTTAGCTCTACGAGAAGGCATGATCTGAAATGCATAACGATGGATTAGAAAGAAGATCATACCCACGCATGATAAGAATAGCAAGAAACTGAAGTTTTTCCTAAAACACTTCATAGCCTCCCTTTTATTAGATGTGGTGCACTTCACACCAATGAAATATACTCTACTTAGTGCGTCTTTCAGACATCCTAAGACTCTTGAACCTAATGCTCTGATACCAAGTTTGTCACGCCCCGAGGCTACCCCCTTGGCGTAAACACGGGACCTAGGATCACGAATGACCCCAAGCTAACCCTGAGCTGGCATATCATAAGTAGACTAAATATATCTATAAAAGTTAAACTAATGCGGAAGCTAAATCATGATATACTAATAGTGGGGAATACCCAAACTGATCTAAATGTATATAAAATACTTATGAGTTCAATAACAACTGAAGCTGCTAAAATGGAGATCGGGAACCGATCTACGCGTGATCTGGATTATGAGTACCTGAACCTACAACATGAAAGGATGTAGCGCAAAGTATGCGTCAGTACTTGGAATGTACTGAGCATGTAGGATAGGATAAAGCTAAACAAACATATAACTGAACAAAGTATACTGAGCAATGATATAATATGAACATGATGGAAAATATTGAAAACATACTGAAATGAACTGAACTGAATGCAATGACCAAGTACATGACATGCTGAGACTGTATGCTAAAATATAACTGAGAACCTGGTCAAATACAATGAAGTCTGACTGTGGGAGCTACTAATAACCGACATAAAACCAGGTGAGCTAAATGTGGAGTCTGATGTATACGCTCCATCTAGAGGACCTAATATACCTTGCCAAGGGTATAAAGGCATGTCTGGTGTGATCACTAAATGTAATGCCCACAGAGGGGGCTTATAAACCTATGGGGCACGTAGTTTTGGGACTATACGGGTACGCTGAACCCTAGTCTACTCGGTCTAAGCTTATTCCCAACTAGAAATGTGAACAGTATAACATAACTGAATTATACTGGATAGCTCAATATTCTGACATGCTAACTGAGAAAGCAACATTTATAACTGACAATGAAACATTCAAAATCGGAGGCATGTATATCTGTTTAAACTGACCTAGCTGGTGTAATTCATGAACTAAACGAATCTACACAACTAGGGTTCTTTATTTCATGCAAGGAACTAAGCAACGGTGTTACAACAACATGATAATCTGATTTGCAACATTATAACAGCTAAATCACAACAATTTCTAAAGCTCAAGAAACCCTAGATATGAAGGGAATCAAGAATTTGACTGAATTCTAGGGACCTAGTGGATGAAAGGAACCCACTAGTGGAATCCCACATACCTGGTGATGAATTTCACGGAGAAATCTTTCAATTTCGGAGCTGGAACTGACGAAACCTTGCTGCATTCTTAGAAGGGTTTGGGTCACCTCTTTTCTCCTCTCTTGCTCTAAGTTTGATAAATTTTTGGAGAATGATCGATTAGGAAAAAATCTGATTAAGCTACTAGGCTAAAACTAACCAAAACGGCGTAGATTAGGGGTTAAACGATGTAGTTTAGGTGTCCAACGCATAAGGGAAAAGACCAAACCACCCCGACTTAAAATATGTCGGGGCCAACGACGGGCCTGACCGACGGACCATAGGTCGACTGATGGCCCGACCTGTCAGCCATCGTTTGGCTTTCAGAGACTGGGTCTGAGGGGCCATGATCCACAGACCTGGACCATGGACCGTGGTCCCACCTACTGTCCGTAGGTCCAGCTGTAGGTCGTGCCTTTCTGGAAATTTTTGGAGCAAGTTGAGGTGGCCAACCACGGACCACACCTACTGTCTTTGGTCCCACCCACAAGCTGTGGGTGGCCTCCGTTGGTGGCACCTGCAACATCTAGAAAATCTGCATTTTGGTCCTTTTCGAATCTGGGGTGTTACAAGTTCGATACTAGCAATTTAGGTTTGATGTCTGTAACTTGCTTGAAAATAGAAGCTATGGGTCTGATCTATGTGCCCTATTTCTCATCGAAAAAGACAATAGAATAAGGTATTCAGTTGTGTAGATTGGCATATTGATGAGACCGAAAGGAGATTATATGCAAGGATGCAATGAGATCGAAAAAAGATTAATGTCATTGAAGATGACCTAGCCTTTTCATGAATGGTCATCACTGTAGAACAGCACAATTACCCCTATGTGACATTAATTTCCAATCCTCACATCCCCATATTGCTTTTTACTTTTGAATTTTTAGTAATTTTAGTTTAATTGTGACAATGATAACCAAATCCCTTTATTAAATTGGTGGAGTTATCCACCCACTTGTTTTTGCTACTACAAATGAATGATTTTATAATTTAATTTTTTTGATTAAATTCTTTATGATATACAATTCCTTATGGTATTCGATCCCGTATCTTTGTTGGGTATTTTGATTAACTACGACCGTTGTCCCTTTTAATTATTTTAAAGAGGACATTTGAACGTTATCAAAATTGTACCACTGTCGGGGAGTGGTGGTTGAGAATTTTATTTGAGAAATTAGTTTGTAAATTTCTTTAGTTTAGAAGATTGTTGATTTGTGTTATTTTTGGCTGATTTGCAGGTCTTATACAATGAGTGACACGATAGTCACTATGGTAAAAATGATAACATGGGTGATTTCAATGATATGCATGTGAATATTAATCAAACCACAAGAGTTATGCAGATACATTCTACAACAAGGAGGGTTGTGTTTCACGTAACTGAAACAATGCTACAATAGCTCAAACTAAGAGGAATGTTTAGGAGTTTAGCCCATGAAGATCCCCATGAACACCTTAGGAATTTTGTGGGGGTGTGTGGACCATTTCTGTTCAAGAACATCTCTCAAGAGTCCGTGAGGTTGAGGTTGTTCTCATTCCTTTGACGGGTGAAGCATAAAGATGGTTGGCAGAATTGCCAAATGACTCTATTACTTCTTGGGAAGAGTTGAATGACGCTTTCTTGGAGAGATTCTTTCCTCCCTCGAAGTTGGTAAATCTTAGAACCCAAATCTAAAATTTCAAGCGCATTAAAGGTGAACCTCTACATGAAACTGTGTTGCAGTTCAAGAAACTACTTTTGCAATGTCCAACGCATGGTGTTCCAGATGATTCGTTGTTGTAATACTTCTATTGTAGACTTGATTCAATTAATAAAGGTGTGGCTGATCAGTTAGTCCAAGGAGGATTAATGAGACAACCGTATGATGTGGTTGCATTGTTGCTTAATTACATGACCAAAGTGAACCAGACATGACATAGTAGAGAGGATCATGTGCCTACTCTACAACTGATCATGATCAAGAAACAAATCGAGAAGGACAATTAAGGAGATGAAAACATGGCCAACAAATTGACCAAACTCAATTTATTGTCTAAACATATCATGGGAGGTGGACTTAGATTTGTAAATGCGGTTGGAACTAATAGGTTGTAATGCCCGGATGATGCCAAATTTAGGAAATTCAATAATAAAGAAGTTCAATATTTGGGAAACCAAATGGGGGGTTCTCACACTAAATATCAATTACAAGGTCGGAATCAAGGTGGGTACAAGGATCGAGATAATGGTTGTAAAGATTGACGAGGTGGAAATTAGAGAGATAAGGAGGCTTACAAAGATAGATATGTTCATCCGTATGATCATCAATGACCAAAAGACCCTACTGGGCAAAAAGGAAACCGAACCAAGGAAATCCTCATAAGGATCCTCAATAAGGTTGAAGGATTCAACAAAATGTTGAAGGACTTAGAAAATGACTTCTCCACTCTATCTAAAACGGTGACCTCTCATTCGGTATCTATCAAACAACTGGAGACCCAATTGTGCCAGATCTCCAGTCATCTCAATCCAAGGCAAAAAGAAACGTTGTCAAGTGACACCGTCCCAAATCTAAAAAATGAATGTTGAGAAAATGAAAACTATGTCATGCCACAATGTTAAATATGACGCTTCTTGGGAGGCAACCCAAGTCATTACTTTTGTTTTTATTTCTTTCAATAATGTGTGTTGTGAGTGCAAATTGAGAAGAAGTTAAAAGGGTGAAAAAGGGAACATTAGATGAGGCCAAACCCAAAATGGAAATCTGCCGAAAGAGTTGTGCAGACTAATTCTTGTCCGTCTTATGAGCTTGAACATGCGGAAAGTGTACTATTTATTTAGGTGATATGATCTTCAACCGACGATCCACCGAATTACACTATGTGGACTCCATCAAGTACTCCAAATCAACCTTCATGTTTGATGTTCGTTCAGGCATGTTGAGCGAGCTTTAGCTCCAATAAGCGATTCACCGAATGCAATCACAGACGTTAGTCATGACTGCTGAATGCGCCTAATATAAAAAGGCCAAGGGTCTTTTCAAATTCAAAAAGAAAAACCTTTGATATCTTTAAGCCCTTTTCTTTCCTTTCTCTTGCATACATTAGTTGAATGCTTGTGAGTCCTGATTGTGTGATTTGTGAGTGCGTCCAGTACATTTTCTTCCTAGTGCCGTTGACCCAACCCGATTCTCTTTTTATTTTCGAGTTTTTCTTTTAGTTGAGGTTGGTTTTCAATTTTCATTATGCATTTTGAGCTTTAAATCTTGTTTTGTTTATGGGCTTGAAGCCATTTGATGCATGTGATTGTTTGATTTTATTGGGTAGCCATGTAATGATCATATTGAATTGTATCCATGAATTGATTGTGTTTGTTTCCGCTTAGAATTTACTTAGCTTGAATGTGTTGGTTAAATGTGAAATTGAACTTGTAAATTTGATGGGTCTTGATTTAATTTGAGGTGGGTGAAGTCTGAGTAACCTAGTATTGACCCCATTGCATGATTTTTTCAAACGATAGACAGAGTGACAACTTTCTTAAGGGAAAATCATCAATTTAAGTAATACTTTACAATATCTGGGGGAAGTCTGAGTACCCATGGGTAAATAAGCAAGTAGGTGGATTGCAATTATGTTGGGGAACTAGTTTTTGTTGCGTATGTTAGGTTTAGCTGTAAAAATTAGGCCCTAGGCTGAACATCTCCTATTCGGCGGGCTTGTCTTAGCTCACCATGAAGGTTAGGAGAATCACCGAGTAAGCTCCAACTTTCCTTCTTAAGTGAATATGCGACCTTAGGCACTGTACAATTCGATGAACTTGTCTTAGTTCGTTGAACCCATTTGGCGAATCACCAAAGGGGAGTGGACATTGCCCTTGATGCATGTTTCTTTTAATTTTGCACTGTCAGTTTTGGTAGACTTGTCTTAGCCTACCGAAACCAACTTGGAGAACCGTCGAGTTGGAATTGACACCGCCCTTTGTGCCTGTTCCCTTTCATAATTGCCACAATCCATTTTTTCTAGCTCACCGGATCACGTCTATCCTATTAGTCTATTTGCCTTCCCATTTAGCAAGCCTCAGGGTGTTTTTGAACTGTGAATCCAGTTGAGTGTGATTTCAACTAACCTTCACCAATTCTATGTTTGAATGTGTGTGCTTTGAAGGCTATGGCTAAAAAAAATAAAGCAGATAGTAACTTCAGATACAAAATCCGATAGAGAGTCTCTTCCTCCTCCTCCCTTATTGAAAAAGAGAAAAAAGATAGTTATCAATGAGTCATCTAAGGCTCCTCAACGACCATAGCCTACCAATCTTTGAGCATCTACCTTAGAGAGTGTGCAACCCGAAAACGGGGATGCAAGGCAGAGGGCGAACACCCGATCCAAACTAGTGTAGCCTTCCTCCACATAAGCACCAACCTCGAGAGTTCTCATGGTTATAAATAAAAGAGCCCTCAATAGGCTCAAGGCTATTGGAGAACATATTATTCTTGAGGAGAAACAACTCTCCACACACGGAGTTATGAGCGATCACCCAACAATTTGGGATACTATTTAGTTCCATTAGGTTAAGAGGTTCACAAGGCCCATAAACCCCTATTTTCCTGCTTGGGTGCATGAATTCTATCAACTTATGCCTAGACCCTACCAAAGAAGCTGAAGGGCACAATTTGGAAGTCACTAAATGAAGTTGAAGTGTGTGGCAAGAAGGTGCAATCCCATGCTGGGGAAATCAACACTGCACTTGGGATGCTGAAATTTCAGGCAGATATGTGTTCACTCTGAATGAGACACGACCTTTATTTATTGAAAGGTTTGTTGGCCCTTCTTATTTCTGACACTTCTCCCTCTTGGATGGCTGATGGTGCCCGGATAGAGAAGAATGACTTAAATGTGGTAGCTCGGTACTAGTATAGGTTTATTAGAAGCAACATTATGCCCTCACAAAATGAGTCTATCCTTTGCCATCCCAAGGCGGTCTTAGCGGGCACCATCATTAACTGGGAACACATTAATGTGGGAAATATTATTGCAGAAGAGATAGTGATGAGAGCTCGACAAGAGCAAACTTCACTCCCATTCCCTTCCTGATCACAAAGGTATCTGAGGACACAAGCGTCCTCTTTAAGGGGCATAGTAATGTGCTGATCACCCAAATATCTTCCAATGAGATCCAGATGATAGAGGATGATTGCTTACAGGATGATCCGGCTCTGAGGAAGCAGCCACGACCAAAAACTATGCTCGTAGTAGATCCAACTGCACTAGCCTATAAGGCCAGCACACTTGGTCTTTCTGTGGAGCAGGCATGTATACCTTCCTCCCTTGATGTGCCTTCATCTACTACTACTCCTGCTAGTAATTCAATTGTTTAGGTCCCCTACTCCTGTTACCCGCCCCCCTTAACCAATGCCTTAATTTACCAAATGGTCAGTCTTGCCCGATCTGCAGATGTCAGAGCCGTTATGGTTGAGAAGGATTTTCCCGTGCTGATTGATAGGGCTATTGGACAGGTCATGGCCCGTTTGAGAGACATAGTTACTAGGTGTACGACGTTAGTTGAGGACCATGGTGTGAGGTTGGACAACCTCACTACGAGATTAGAGGCCCAAGAGAAGGCCGAGGGTAGATTTTGTGCACCAGATGCTAGGAGGGGTGAGCTTGCTACCTTACGAGCAGATGTAGAAAAACTTCAGTCTACTGATATTTTCATGCTATGGGGCAAGGTTCCCCTACAAGATGCATGAGCCTTTGTCCAATAGATGATGTTAGCAGTAAGCCTACTTCTAGTGTGCAGCCTAATTTAGTGGCGAGTGTTGCTGCTTTTAATGTGGATGTTGAGAGGGCCGATGATGATTTGGACTAGGAGGCAGATGAGAGAAGCTGAGGAGTGAGGAGGATGAGCATGAGATTGCGCTGATACTCACGGAGCTGCATGAGTTTGATGAGGTTATTCTTAAGGCCACCCTAGAGAGATCCCTTCAGGAGACTTCAACGTTTGGCACTAGTGGAATCTCTCTAGACACCACTATTCCTCCTAAATTTGTGATGAGCACTAATGGCACAGTTAATAGTGCACTGCTGCCTGCAATGATTTTTTTTTGTCGGGCACTGATGCCCTGGGTGATGCTTCCCTTCCAGAGATTCTAGATGAGAGTGCTTCACAAGCTTAGCCTTTCTGAAGGACCATTTTACATTGCCTCATGTACTTTATTATATTTAAATTGAAGACATTGCATTTATTTTTGATGGGGTGAGGGCCTTTGAGCCAATATTCCCCTTTTACTTTGTATTTTGTTACTTTTCAGTTTTGGATGAATGTATTAATTTACTTTTATTTATATTCGAGTGTTTAATTTTTTAAGTGTAACAGTTTTGCCTTTTTCATTTTCTCTCAATTTTGCAACCCCACATGATTTTTGAAAATCGTGAAATGGTTGAATTTTCATTGATAATGATTTGCAGATCGATTGTGTTCAATATCATTGTCTTGAATAGTACTCATGATGAGCATAATGTATTGTGTTGCTGTTGCGAGAATGAAATCTATATGGCTGTGCTTTTGATCAATCTCATTGAATCTTTTATTGACTAGCTGCGTTTTGATGTGAGCTTGCAATGAACATCGCACGTAAACTTTTGATCTTTACAGGATGTGCTAAATGAGTGTATTTTGAAGTGCTAAGTGTGTCGTGAGGTGTTACTTGAAAGCATGTGTATGGAGTCCTAGAATTTGTCTTGTTACTCTAATTGTCTAGGTGGATTGTAATGTTGGGGGGAAACTAGTATTCATTGTGTGTGTTGGTTTATCTGTGAAAATTAGGCAATGGGCTGAAATTTCCTGTTCGGTGAGCTTGTCTTAGCTCTCCAAGTAAGTTAGACGAATCGCCAAGTAAGACCCATCTCACCTTCTTTAGCATCTGAATGGTCTTGGGCACTGTCCCATTCGACGGTCATGTCTTAGTCCGCCTAACCTACTTGGTTAATCGCCTAGTGGGAGAGATGCCTGTTACCTTCTCTTTAGCACTATCAATTTCGGTGGACTTGTCTTAGCCCACCGAAACCAACTCGGTGAATCGCCATGTTGGAATTAACTTCACCTTTTATGCCTGAACCCTGAGTAAAATGCTACTATCAAATTTGGCGAGTTCATCGAAGTTCGCCGATCCTATTTGGCTATCCACATTCCCATTAGGTGAGCCTCAGGAGTGTTTTTGAATTTTGATTCATTGAGCATTCTATTTCAACTAACCTTTACAAATACGTTGTTTGAATGTGTTCTTTGAAAATAATGGTATGAAATAAAGTTAAACAAGTTGTTTCCTCCGACAATGAACCGGATTGAGAGTCTCATCCTGCTCCTCCTTCAAAAAAGAAAAAAAGAAATCTCAATAAACGAGCCATTTGGAGTTTCTAGTACACAACATTAAAACCCATAGACCCCTACCAGCAGGGGTAAGAAAATGAGTAACCACATTACTACTAAGCATGTGAATATCCGCTCGAAGTTGGTGTCGCCCCCACAAGATCCAAATCCTGCTTCTTGAGTTCTCCCAATTATAGCTTTAAGGGCTTTCAATAGGCTCAAGGTAGAAGGGGAACTAACCATTTTGGATGACCATCGACTCTCCACTGATGGAGTCATGGGTTAGTATCTAGCCATATGGGCGACCATCAAATTCCACAAGCTAGAGCAATTCACAAAATCCTGACAAACTTATGTGCCAAAATTGGTACGTGAGTTTACGATGCATATACAAGGCATTACCAAATAAGAGGAAAGGGATTGTTTGGAAGATAGTGGTTGAAGTCGAAGTAAGTAGTAAAATGGTTCACTGCCATGCTAATAAAATTAACATAATACTAGGCACCCCGGATAATCAGGTTGATGAGTACAAAACCCAAATGATGAAGACGTTGGATGCACTGATGGGGTGGTAGGACCCTCTAATATCCAATGAATCTTTCCCTACATTAATAGCTGAAGGCTCTAAGATAGAAAAAAAGGACTTAAATATCGTTGCAAAATATTGGTTCGATTTCATAAGCAGCAACATGATGCTATCACAAAATGAGTCAATACTCAAAAATCCAAAAGCAGTACTCGTGGGCTCCATTATTAAGAAAGACAAATTCAATGTCGGTGAAATTATTGTAGAGGAGATATCACTACGGGCAAGACAAGAGCAGACCTCTCTCCCCTTCCCGGTGCTCATTACATAACTGTGTGAGGGAGTGGGAGTTTCCTTTTGTGGGCGGACATGTGTAAAGCTCATATTGGTTTCCTCCAGAGACATTCAGATGATTGATGCTTAGTATTTGCGAGATGATGTGGCTCAAAGGAAGCTGCCACAACCAGACTCTATGCCCATGGTCTACCCTGCTACTTTGGCATCTTAGACCAGCACACCTGCTCCTTATGTAGAGTAGGCAGGTATTTCCACACCTTTATCTGTTACTGGCTTTTTTATTTTTGCACCTGTGCATCCTGTTTCTGCTGTTGCGACTGGTGTAAGGCCTCCCTCCTCTATTGTTACCCATTTCCCCTTAACCCAAGAATTGATATATTACATGGGCAGTCTTGCCCGATTAGCAAATGTTATAGTTGCCTAGGTTGAGAAGGACTTGCCCAAGCTCATTGACCAGGCCATTCAGAAGGCCTTGGCTCCTTTGACTGAGCGGGTGAATAAGTGTGAGGGAATGATAGAGAGCCACACTTTGAGGTAAGATGATCAGACTGCTAGGATAGAGGCTCATGAGAAGGACGAGGGTAGTTCCGCTACACTAGTCACCATGAGGGTTGAGGTTTCTAGATTGAGGGCATAGGTGGTCCAGTTACGATCGACGGATATCTCCATGCTTTGGGGCGAGGTTCCCCTTCCTGATGCTCCCGAGATGCCGAGTGTTGTAACTTTCTCGAGTGTGCTTGAGGTTTTTGTGGATGTTGAGACTATCGATGAGGATGATAGTTAGAGGGCCGAGGAGGAGTTGGCTGAGGAGACTGAGAAGGATGAGTTGCACACTGAAGAGCACGAGATTTCTCAGACATTGACCGAGCTACATGAGATCGAGGAGGTCATCCTTCAGGCTACCCTAGAGAGATATCTTTAAGAAACTTTACGAGGTTAGGTCAAGTGGAGTCACTCCACACATTACCATACTTCCGGCTGTTGAGACGGGCACTAATGCCCTAGTTGAGCTTCCAATGTCTCCAGTGATCCTATTGCCGAGAATTAATGTCCATATCGACGCTTCTCCACCCGAGACTCTAGATGAGAGTTCTCCACAGACATAGCCTGTAGGGGGGGACCTTTCTCTCAACCTCCCAATAATTTTACTTATTTTGCATTGAGGACACTGCATTCTATTTTTTGTTGGGTGAGGGCATTCGTGCCAATATTAACTCTAGTTTGATGTTTGTTTATATCAGAGTGCTCTTTTTGATAAATGTGTGTCTCTTTACTTCTATTTTATTCTCCCTTGATATTGCAACCCCCCATGAGTTCAAATCGTGATATGCTTGAAGTTTTCATTAATAAAAATTTGAGGATCAATTGTGTTCAATATCAATGTCTTGAAAAGAACTCATTATGAGCATGATTCATTTGGTTGGTTGCGAGAATGAAATTGATGTGGTTGCACCTTTGAGTGATCTCTTTGAATCTTTTGTTTACTAGCTGTTTTTTGATGTGAGCCTTGCAATGAACATCACATGTATGCTTTTGATCTTTTCGGGATGTGCTAAATGAGTTCATTTCAAAGTGTCATGTGCGGTGAGATCTTACTTGAAAGCATGTATGTGGAAACCTAGAAGTTCCCTTGTTAGTCCAATTGTGAGAATCTTGGTGAATGTGAGACATGATCTTGGGCAAAAATTCAATGAGGGAACCAAATTGTCCATAAAGCCTTTGTGACTACCTTGCGAGGGTGTGAATCCATGTTTGCACCACTTGGCCTAACTTATTTGTTAACAACCAAAATAAGCCTCTTTAACCAAATTATCCCTACCTTCTTTCAATTTTTTTTAAAATCATTGTGATGTTTAATAGCCAACTTAGGCCAAAATTCTAAGCTGGGTTGTGGAAAGGAAGGAAGAATGAAAGCCAAGTGAAGGGCAAAGAAAGAAGAAACGAGACATAATATTGAAAGTGTTACCAAAAAGAAGGGAAAGTGTTCCAAAACAAAAGGAACCCCTCCTTATAAAAAAAATGGGGCTCATGAGGATGAAAATGCCTTGGAAAATTGAAAATGAAAAATAATGGTGAATGAAATAAAAGGGAATTCCAAATAAATTGAGTGACAAATGAAGGTTTGAGTTCTCATTTCAAATGAAAAAAAAAGAAGAGAAAAAGAACTTGAGAAGAGGTGATGATGATTGCAACAATGATTTTAAAAGGTATAAGTCACCAATTAAAATTTACCATACCTTAACCCTTAGCCCCATTATAAGCCTAAAAGATGCTGAGATCGTGCACGAACTAGGTTGTTTGATGATTGAAAAATATAGGCAAACTTATGGGATAAAGCCTGCATGTCTATTTTGAGAGATTGAGAGTTGCATTGATTCCTATTACCTTTGATGATTTGCTTCACGAGATCATGGAATCATTCTTGATGTGAGGGAACTTGAATGCATTTGTTGAAACATGTTCTTGCATTAGACAAGAAGCTAAGGTGTGCTTGAGCTTGTGTTAAGACTACCTAGTCATCATTTGAAGCTTTTTGATCACGATTGAGGGTAACATGCTATAGAGAGTAGTCTTGCTATATTGCCTACATGTTAGCTCTCATTGAGTACTATTATAGACACCTTTATTGAGCTTTTTGTGTTCTTAATTTACTTGAGAACAAGCAAAAGTTTAAATTGTGGGTGTTTATGAGTGGTAGATTTGCACTAATTTGAGGTCCATTTAGTTCTATAATTAGCATTTTAAATGCCTAATTGTGTTCTATTATGATAGAATGTTGATGATTTACAGCTATGAAGGCAATGGACAAGGAAACGACCGATGTTTGAAAGAATGAACAAAAATACAAATTGAAGTGCAAACTGAATATTGTTAATCGCCTTACAAGAAGGGTGGATCGCATACTGAGCATGACCTCACCCAACTTGAAAGTTCATAGCACTTTTGTCTATTAAAGAAGGTTGGCGGATTCCAGGAAAGAAGGCGTTGCTCCGAGTATGAACCGTGGTCCTGATGCACATCACCCAAAGTGACAGTGTGCAAAACAATGGTTTAATGTTTGAAAGGCGAACAAAGGTGGTACTCGGTGATTCGCCGAACCTGAAAGACTGACTCAATAAAGTTCCCACTAACTGAGATTCGAACACCTGAAGCCTAGAGCATAATAAGGCGAGCTGAGGAGAGAAGGACGTTCCGCCAAGCATGTTTGGCGAACCCGATTAATGTCACTGAATCAGTCGTATGGTAGATTTTTGGGCCAAATTTTGGGAAACTATATATAGCCCAACTGATATAATTTTTAGAAAGGGTGGAGTTGGAAATATTGCTCAGAAAGTTCTTTCTGGATAGTTTTAGAGAATCCACTTTTCTAGCTTTTGGGGTTTTAAAATTTGAATCTGACTTTGATAAATTGAAGATTTAATCCAAAGTGGGTTTCCTCTTAATTGCTTGATTTAAAGTTACCCATGACTGCTTTCATGTAAGGTATAATTTCTTTATTTTTTGTGATGGATGCCATAACCCCAAGATCTAGGGGTGCTCAAATAGGGTTGGGTGTTGATTTAATGTAGTGGGTATTGTTCTATGCTCTGTTTTGATGAGGTTCATGCATGAATTTGGTCTAATTACCATGGGGTTAACACAAGAGTTAAGGTTGCAAGATTAATTCCTACTTTCCCTCTCCCGTTGATGCTCGATAGAGATTGGTTGGACTGGGTGATTAATTCAATACTAGCAAATTTAGGTTTGATGTCTATGGGTTGCTTGAAAGAGAGGTTATGGGTCGGATTTATTTTCCCTATTCTTTAAAGAGCGAATAGAGTAAGGTATTGGGTTGTTTAGGATTGCCTTTAAGATGAGACCGAAAGGAGATTCTATGCATAAATTCTTAGAGATGGAAAGATGATTAGTATGGGAGAGGAACTATTCGACTTCTTTCAGGAAAGGGCCTTACACACGGGGACACTGGTTTATCCCGCCGACAGGGGAAAAGGAAGGTCTCTTTCGCCTACGATATAGACACTTTAACTCACATTGCTTTTGGCAGTACTCTTCTTACTAAATAAGAAGACTTACTGAAAGAGGAAGAAAATTCATCATTAGACGAGGAAGATCTGTAAAAGATAGAAAGTCGATTAGAAAGCGTTAACAAGACTATTAGACCAAGAAAAGAATTGCGGGAGGAACAAGGCACACCGAAGAATAGCAAAATGAAGGTTGGGTACTTGTGGGGCGCGACCATCCGACCTCGAATAGGAGGGGGCAACACCACTTACCAGCTAGGCAGACTAGTGGGGGCCTTATCTGGAGACATACTGAAAACCAGGCCCTTTCGAAACGAATACAATGCACGTCTTCCAAATTAAAAAAAGGGCTCGTTGGGGTAAGAATAATCTTTTTTAAGTCTTGCTCTACTAAAGTAGTCGTCCTAACCTTCGGTTCCCGTAACCAAGTTTTTCTTTCTCACCTTTTTTATACGTTTTTTTTACTTCATCCATACTTTTTTACTTTTTCTGAGAAAATGAATTAGCCTATTCATGAATGTTCATCACTATAGAGCAACACAATCACCCCTATGTAACATCAATTTCCAATCCCTGTGCCCCCAGATTGCTTGTTAATTCTTTATTTCTTCGATAGTTTTGTTTAATTTCAATAATTGATAAACAAAGTTTTATATTAAGTTAGTTGTTCCATCAACCCAATTGTTCTTACTATTGCAAATGAGCTAATTTAAAGTCCAAATTTCTTGATAAGAAATTCTCCACGATATATCATTCCTTGTGGGATTCGACCGCGACTCTTCATTGGGTTTTTACTGACTATGATCGCTTACTCTTGTAATTAGTTGTGGTGGGTGATTTGAGCGTTATCAAAAATGGGCCAAAAACTGGTCCCATTGACCTCCGAAATCAATTACACTAGCCAACAACATGTCCTCAAAAACAAAAATAGTCCTTTTAGACTGATCGTTAGTCTGAGGGTGGAAAGTTGTGCTAAGATCTACTCGAGTACCCAACTATGTCTAAATAGACCTCTAGAATCACAAAGTTAACTTAGTACCATGATCTGAAATAATAAACACTGGCACCCCATGCAATCGGCAATCTCTCAAACGTAAATCCGAGCCAACCTCTTTGAATATAGGGGGTCTAAACCAGCAAACAGTGAGAAGACTTGGTCAATAGATCAACGATGACACAAATAGAATCAAAACATTGAAGAGTCCAGGGTAATCCTACCATAAAGTCCATAGCTATCTTCTCCCACTTCCACTCTAGAATAGTTGTTGGGTAAAACCACCCGGACTTTAGTGTTCTGTCACGACCCAAAGTACCACCTAGACGTGATGTGGCATATAGGACCCTAAAAGGCCCTACACAAGCCAATTAGCATACATCATACAAGATAATATAAATAAGGATTTCAAAATAAGCATTCTTGTATCATAAAAGAGTTTGACAAAGCGGAAGTCTACCATAGTCTCAACAAGCCATCTAATACATCAAAAGAAGTTGTTGGAACGTAACCCATACACCACATACAATGCTTGAAAACAGAAATAAAAAAATTGATAAAACAGTCTTGGTCCTCGGGACATGAGGACTCACCAATCTTCGTATCTACAAGAGGGATCAACTAGCCACAAGTATGCGAGGTAGGAGCGTCGGTCCCTACATTAGTGATATAATGTAGGCACAATATGCATTAGTACATGTAATGTACTAAGTATGATAAAAATGTATAAACGATATGAAATCATGCTAAAATAACTTTACATGACATATAATAACCAAGCTAAATCATAAGATAACTGGTTATAAAACACAAGTCATCAACCTGGTCAAGCAAAGCTTAACATGTTAAAATACTTTCTGAAATAGTTTGAAAGTAACCAAGTTAATTATTGGGGGTATCTACCATTAACTGACATAGACCATGTGAGCTAAAACATAGAATCAATGTCTATCCCACATCGAAAAGTGATGTCCTACTTTCCAAGGTAAGGACCATAAACTTCTAGCTTATGTGGCTCTACTAGCTAAGACATCCTATGGGGTACATAGTTAGGAACAAGGAGATTGCTACTAGAGACCCAACCTCTACTAACGGGAGAGCCTCCATCTCAATATCCTCTCGGTCCTAAGTAAAAACCAAGGAATAGTAATTAATCATATTCCCTTCATCATCCATGGAAAGGCACAATTAAGCTACCAATTCAAGCTAAAAGTCATTTAGAATAGCTCATAAATATTGCTTCAACTTAGGTGTGAAAACCTTTCAACCTTATGAATCCTTATATGAGAAGACCTTTCACCATCATGTGAGAAAACCTTTGACAATCTCATTGATACTTTCATCGACAAGCATTCTCAAGTCATTTACATCAATATCATAAAAACATCCACGTTTTCATAAATTCATAAGCTTCATCATGTGTTCATAGTAAAAAATCATCGATCATTCATGGTTTCATGTGAATTCAACTAAAAAACATGTAATTACTTTAATTCATGCAATAGAAGATAGAAAGTAGCTTATTGAATCATAATTGAAAAGAACCCATGAAGTTTGAATAAAACCCTAACTTTGAATTGAGAATTCAACTTGTAAAATTGGAAGATCATGGGAACTCAATGGAGAAGAACTTGGAGGGAATTCAGGATTTTTGAGAATGATTTTAGAAGGGGTAACTTTTAGGAAGTAAAATACTTATATATGGCTTAGAATAGGGGTTAAAAGGACATAACTTTTGTACTAGAGGCATATGGAAAGACTTAAATAGCCCTGACTTAAGAAGCTGACGAAACACTTGTATCTGAGGCTTTTACAGACCGTTTAGCCCTTGACAGACCATGAAGGGGGTCGTGAACCAGAGGGGAAAAATTTGGGTTGCTTACACGGCCACCCCAACCCTCTCCACGAACCATTTACCCTTCCACGGGCCATTTAGGCAATCGTGGAGGGTCCACAGTCAGGCTAAGGTCCGTGGACTTGCCTATTGAACCCACCTTACCTTTTCCAAATTCCAAGGTGTTACGTACTTGTAATTCACCGTGTATTAGTTTATGCACCTAGCCACAAACACCACAATATCCCTCTTCATCCCAAACCACCAATAGTGGTGCCTCAAATAATGATATATCTTCACAACACTGAGATGAATATAATACCTTGAACATTAGGACTCCATAAGAATCATCCTCACCACATCCCAAACTGTAGGAATACATATACGACCCTCACTCCTTAAAGCGCCCTTAAGATCTAAGGTTTCCTTCCTAACCTTACCTCTAAGCACATTGTCTCAAATCACCCTCAACCATAAGTCATAAAACTATTTTGCTTGCATCTGCTCCATCAAGGAAGAACTAGCCTCCGCACAAGAAAGCTCCCTGCCAGGATCAGAAATATCAAGTCAATAAATCTGATTAACTAAGGACTAGATGTCCGAAGAAAAAGGTCGCTCTTCTACATCAAAGAAAACCAAACTCCCTATACTCATTACGTTTCAGATCAAGGTGTCTGCTATAAAATTAGCCTTGCTTAGGTGATAAAGGATCGAAATGTCATAGTTCTTCAGCAACTCCATCCACCTGTGCTATCTCAGGTTAAGGTCCCTCCGTCTGAAAATCGTGATCAGTGAATACCTCATAGTGCACTCCATAAATGTAGTACCAAAAAATCTTCAACGCGAGGACTACCGCTGTCAATTCCAAGTCATTAGTGGGATAGTTTTTCCAATAAAGCTGGAGATTCCAAAGAGCATATGCAATAAAACTTTGCTTCTCCATCAGTACACAACCAAGGCCATTACCGAAAGAATCATAGTAGACTATAAACCTATGGCCCTCAGAAGGAAAAATCAAAATCGGTAATGCATTCAAAAAGTCCTTGAGCTTAAGAAAGCTCGCTTTACACTCGTTAGACCATTTGAAAGGGACATTATTCTGAGTCAATCTAGAGAATGGGTCTCCAATTGATGAAAATATTTCCATGAACTATATGTAGTAGCCTTCCAATCCAATGAAACTACAAACCTTTGTAGGAAAAGTAGTCCTGGAAAAACCACGGACTACCTCAATGTTTGCTGGATCAGCCATAATCCTCTCCTTGGACACCACGTGCTCCAAGAATGCTACTGATTCAAGCCAAAACTCACATTTAGTGAATTTTGAAAATAACCACTTATCTCGTAAGGTCTTCAGTACAATCCTCAAATGTTTCTCACGTTGTTCCCTACTTGATGAGTATACCAACATGTAATCAATTAACATTATTATGTAGAGTTCAAATAGATCCTGAATACACGATTCATCTATTCCATGAACGTTTTTGGGGGCATTAGTAACCTAAAAGAAATGACTAAGAACTCATAATGGTCGTATCGAGTCCTACACGCAGTCTTAGGGATGTCTAATGCACTAATCCTCAAGTAGTGGTAGCCTGATCTGAAGGATATATTTGAGAAAACAACTGCACCATGAAGCTAGTCAAACAAATCATCAATTCGTGACATAGGATACCTATTCTTCATAGTCACCTTATTTATCTCCCTATAGTCAATACACATATGCAAGGTACCATTCTTCTTCTTCACGAACACGACAGGATCACCCCTAGAAGACACACTCAGTGTAATGAACCCCTTTCCCAAAAAGACCTAGAGAAGCTCCTTAAGATCCCTCTACTCCGTTGGAGAAATCGGGTATGGTATAATAGAAACTGGCAATGTTCACACCTCAATATCGATTCCAAAATGAATATCAATATATGGAAAAAGATTGGGTAGATCGGTAGGAAACACATCAGCAAACTCTTTAACCAAAGAAACTTAGTGAAGAGTAGGAGTGTCACCACTAGTGTCACAGACATAATCAAGATAAGCTAGACACCCCTTCCCTAGCAACCACGATAGTGTCAAAAAAGAAATCACACCCCGCATCATATAGTAAGTACCGGTCCACACAAGGGGAGGAATACTACGCATGCACAAGGTAATAGTTTTGGAAGTAGTCAGTACCGGTCCACACCCCGCAACATATAGTTAGTACCGGTCCAGACAAGAAGATACATATGAAAAAGTAGACCTCCAATCAAAAAAATCATATGCAAGTTGATAAGAGACAGAGATCATACCTCTTATGACAACATCCAAAGATTGCACCAATGACCTACCTAGGAAAGTATGCATATGTCGGAATCAACCTTGACCGCATGATTTGCCTGAATGAGGACCACCCCAAGTATCCTAGGGATGACAGTTGCTAGCCTACAAACCACCTCTAGCCTACTGAATCGAAACCTTGGGGTCCTGAACCTGCTAACTCTGTCTCCTATGGTGACCTACTGTATGAAATTTGTAGCAAAGTGACCCACTATACCGCGGTCATAACAACATCTACTAGAAGCAAATTGATGAAACGACTTGGTTGAACCTGACAGGAATCCACAACCTGAATACTTAAAATGTGCACCCAATGAAGTTTGCACTATACTCTAACTTACCTGACCATTAGCTCAGAAACAACTAGAATATGTAAGTTATAGACCCATCTGAGCTTGTTTACTAGGCTAAAACCGTTGTAGTAAACCTCTGCCTGGAAACCCTTTACCACAAAATTGAGACCCACTAAAACCACCTTGACGGCCATGCCTATTGCCCCTACCCCCATAGGCCTCACGACGAATCCCCTCAATGGTGCACAAACGATCAAACATTTGAAGGATTGAACATCCCAACACCACAACTTACTTTGTAGCAAACCAAAGTGGAAATGCCAACCCTCTAAAAAAATTCTACACACCCTCTAATGCTTCGTAGGCATAAGCATAGTCCCATGTCCGGCTAGCTCATGGAACCACTTCTCATAGTCTAATATTATCATCGATCCCTGTGTCAAGTTTGTGAACTCATCCCGCAACGACTCCCTCAAGTTGTGCACTACATACTTCTCCATGTAAGCCTCGAAGAACTGAGCCTATTTCATCAGAGGTAACCTTGCTAGGTGACACTAAAAATAGGACCTCCACCACTTCTTCAACGAGCCATCTAGCTAGAAAGCCATATAATACGCCTCTAGAGACTCCACTAACCTGAGGTTATTCAACCTCTCTAGAAAACTCATTAGAAACTCATGGGAATCCTCCCCCATAACACCTATGAACCTTGAAGGACACAATCTGATGAACTGTCCCGACATCTTCTACTCTTGAGAAGACATAACCGATGAAGCCGACATACATGGAGCAGCTGTCAGAAGTGGTTGAACCACATAAGCGGGGGAATACTAGGAATGCACAAGGTAATAATTTTGAAAGTAGTCAGTACCGATCCACACCCTGCCGCATATAGTCACTACCGGTCCACACAAGAAGATACATATGAAAAAGTAGACCTCCAATAAAAAAAATCATATGCAGGCTGATAAGAGACATAGATCGTACCTCTTATAACAACATCCAAAGAGTGCATCAATGACCTACCTAGGAAAGTATGCCTGAATTAGGACCACCCCAAGTCAGTACCGGTCCACACCCCCGCCGCATATAGTCGGAATCAACCTTGACCACCTGATATGCGTGAATGAGGACCACCCCAAGTATCACAGGGATGACAGTTGCTAGCCTACAACCACCTCTAGCTTACTGAATCGAAACCTTGGGGGCCTGAACCTGCTGAATCTGTCTCCTATGGTGACCTGCTGTATGAAATTTGTAGCAAAGTGACCAACTATACCGCGATCATAACAACATCTACTAGAGCAAAATTGATGAAACGACTTGGTTGAACCTGACAGGAGTCCACAACCCGAATACTTAAAATGTGCACCCTATGAAGTCTTCACTGAACTGTAACTTACCTGACCATTAGCTCAAAAAGAACTACCATATGTAAGCTGTCGACCCATCTGAGCCTGTGTACTAGGCTAAAACTGTTGTGGTAAACCTCTGCCTGGAAACCCTTTACCATAAAACTGAGACCCACTAAAACCACCTTGACGGCCATGCCTATTGCCCCTACCCCCATAGGCCTCACGACAAATCCCCTCAATGGTGCACAAACGATCAAACATTTGAAGGATTGAAAATCCCAACGCCACAACTTTCTCTGTAGCAAACCAAAGTGGAAATGACAACCATCTAAAAAAATTCTGCACACCCTCACATGCTTCGTAGGCATAAGCATAGTCCCATGTCCGGCTAGCTCATGGAACCACTTGTCATAGTCTAACACTATCATCGATCCCTGTGTCAAGTTTGTGAACTCATCCCGCAACGGCTCCCTCAAGTTGTGCACTACATACTTTTCCAAGTAAACCTCGAAGAACTGAGCCTATGTCATCAGAGGTAACCTTGCTAGGTGAAACTAAAAATAGGACCTCTACCACTTCTTCAATGATCCATCTAAGCTAGAAAGACGTATAATCCAGCTCTAGAGACTCTCCTAACTTGAGGTTATTCAACCTCTCTAGAAAACTCATTAGAAACTCATGGGCATCCTCACCCACTGTCCCAACATCTTCTACTCTTGAGAAGACATAACTGACAAAGTCGACAAACATGGAGCAGCTGTCAGAAGTGGTTGAACCACACAAGTGGAGGAATACTAGGCATGCACAAGGTAATAATTTTGGAAGTAATCAGTATCGGTCAACACCCCACAACATATAGTCAGTACCAGTCCACACAAGAAGATACATATGAAAAAGTAGACCTCAAATCAAAAATATCATATGCAGGCTGATAAGAGACAAAGATCGTACCTCTTAAGACAACATCCAAAGATTGCACTAATGAACTACCTAGGAAAGTATGCATATGGCAGAATCAACCTTGACCGCCTGATCTGCCTGAATGAGGACCACCCCAAGTATCCCAAGGATGATAGTTGCTAGCCTACAAACAAACTCTAGCCCTGAATCAAAACCTTGGAGGCCTGAACCTACTGACTCTGTCTCCTATTGTGACCTACTGTACAAAATTTGTAGCAAAGTGACCCACTATACTGCGGTCATAACAACATCTACTAGAAGCAAATTGATGAAACGACTTGGTTGAACCTGACAGGAGTCCACAACACGAATACTTAAAATTTGCACACCCTATGAAGTCTGCACTGAACTCTAACTTACCTGACCATTAGCTCAGAAAGAACTACCATATGTAAGTTTTAGACCCATCTGAGCCTGTGTACTAGGCTAAAACCTTTGAGGTAAACCTCTGCCTGGAAACCCTTTACCACAAAATTGAGACCCACTAAAACCACCTTGACGGCCATGCCTATTGCCCCTACCCCCATAGGCCTCACGACAAATCCCCTCAACGGTGCACAAACGATCAAACATTTTAAGGATTGAACATCCCAACACCAAAACTCACTCTGTAGCAAACCAAAGGTGAAATGCCAACCCTCTAAAAAAAATCTACACACCCTCTCATGCTTCATAGGCATAAGCATAGTCCTATGTCCGGCTAGCTCATGGAACCACTTCTTTTAGTCTAATACTATCATCGATCCCTGTGTCAAGTTTGTGAACTCATCCCGCAACGTCTCCCTCTATTTGTGCACTACATACTTCTCCAAGTAATCCTCGAAGAACTGAGCCTATGTCATCAGAGGTAACCTTGCTAGATGAAACTAAAAATAGGACCTCCTCCACTTTTTCAATGAGCCATCTAGCTAGAAAACCGTATAATCCACCTCTAGAGACTCCACTAACCTGAGGTTATCCAACCTCTCTAGAAAACTGATTAGAAACTCATGGGCATCCTCGCCCATAACACCTATGAACCTTAGAGGACACAATCTGATGAACTGTCCCAACATCTTCTACTCTTGAGAAGATATAACCGACAAAGCCGACATACATGGAGCAGTTTTCAGAAATGGTTGAACCACTAAGCGAGGGGCTGCAACATTAGGTTGTTCCCCTAGAATCTGAACACATATAACCCTACCTACTCTAAAGATTGAGCCTTATCTTGAATTTTTTGTTAGCTAAAGTACTAGGAAAGTCCATGCTAGGATCGTTACCAATGTGTCTTAAAGAACTGGTGTGGCCAAGATTCTTGGTAGAGGTTGGGCTGGACGCACATTATAGAACAGATGCTGATCGTTCTTAACCTCTATAAAAGGCTTTGGTGGCGGTGCTCACTCTCGATCTCGAGATGGTGCTACAGTCCATGTTAGACCTCCATCTCTAGTTCGACCTCAACCTCTACTCCTAGTTGGGGACCCAAATGGAGGTGTAGTAGGCTGTCACCCAGTAAAAAACAATCTTGTCATAGACATCTGAGAAAGAATGAAAAAGGAGTTCTTATGTTGCTAAAATCATAAACGCAGGATAATAACAAGAAATAAGAAACTACTCCTAAGAATGCTTTATTGCATCCCAAGAAAGGATATGAATGTCCTTATATCGATTCACAAGACTCTACTAGGAACTTGCCCGTTTACTTGTTAGACATATGAACATCAGGCTCTGATACCACACTTTCACGATCGAAAATCAGAATGTGGTAGTGCCTACTATAACCCCTAAGTAGGCAATCCACAAACTAAAAAACTAACAGAAGATAACAATCAAAAGATAAGATACAAATGTAAATAGGAATAGAGATATACAATATGGACAAACTATAGAAATGTAAATATGATACATAATTTAGAAAAGATGCCTAAAAGTGACCAAGAATGACAAACAATCACAAGAACCTAATCCCTAGACCTGGTGTCAATGTTACATGAGCATCTAAGTATAAAAGGCTAAATATAACAGAACTTACTAATCATAAAAAAATATATAATTCAGTACAACAGAGGGAAAGCAAGAAGTGTTTGTAAGCTATGAGCTCACACCCGATCCGAGTCTGTGGCAGCCACAAAATATCTGATGCTTACTGTGGGTGGCTCGTAGTAGGATCTGCATTGAAAAAAGATGCAAAATGTTGTATGAGTACCAAAAAATGGGTACTCAGTAGGCAACATAGGACGATAAATCTAAAAAAGATAAAATATATAAAATGACGTGTGATATTTCTAGCATTATAAAGGATAACTTCTAAGATATGATAGTGAATAATTGAGAAAAATAAAATAACAACCTAATGTAGTGAAAAGGAAACACTCAAGTATAAGATAGTCACATTGTACACAACAAGCCAACCAATAAAATGATGTGATGCAAGTGGTTAATGTAGGAAAGTAAAAGCATGGAAGGAAAACATTGATCCCCCCGGAATGATACCTCAGCCTCATCAAAAAGTTCAACATGGTGGAATATAACCCGGATTTGAGTTTGCGGGCCTTTCATAATAACACTGATGTGAGGTAAAAAATATCTATATTTAATCATTATTTGTCTCACATTTATTATTTGTATTTGTTCTTTTTGAGCATGAATTTTATTGATTGTGCTAAATAGTATATTTTATTTGTAAGATTAAACTTGTGTGAAGATTAAGAAGTTTGGAGCTTAAACTAATTAAAGATGTAAGATTATAGAAGGAAATCAAGAAGACAACTTAATGAAATAAATTAAAAATTATAATATATTTATATTCATTCAAATGTACAAAGAAAGAAAATCAATGAAGCTTACCTATAGCAGCTGCCACATGGTTTAATCTGAAGGAATCTAAGGGAATTGAGGCGGTGGACAACCACAGTTCCACGCAGAAACCAATTGCGTTTGGTTTTGGTTTCCCAATTTATTTTGGATTCAGTTATTTTATTTAAGATTTTCTATATCTATAAATAGCCGTTATGAATAATTATTAGAGGTTCCATACTTTGTAAGGAAAAGTCATCAATACTTTTTAGGTTCTTTTCTTGTATTTCTTTTCTTAGACATTAGTCACTAAAGACACTTGTTCTGGGGTTGTAGCTAAGGGTAATTGTTGAATATCGATTGTTTTTAATTAATGTTTGTGATCACTTAAATTACTTTTATATTCTTGTTTTTATATTTCATTATTTGCCACCATAGAGATAAAAATATTGTCTATTCTTGGACTCGGGAGACGAAGAGGTAGATAGACCTAACAATTCAAAGACCTTGATCTCTCTTGCATGTCACTTGTTCAGATTCATGTCCAGGATCGAAACTCGGATAAACACCGAACTTGGTTACTAAACAAGATGAAATATAAATTCTCGCCAATTGAGTCTTTGTATCCCCACTTAACGATGTAGTTACACAGTCAATTGGAGTACGTGATTAGAGGTCGGGAGATCATGATCATTAAAACAACTTTGTAAATCAATAATTTGATAACCGTGATTAATTCATTACATGAGATGTGATATATGAAACCTTAAGCATGCTGTAGCCCTAGAATTTTCCAACCATTGTAAGTAATTTTATTATTTCATTCTTGCATTCTTAGTATTTAAATATAAATTAATTCTTTTGAATAGCTTGAATTAATAATTAAATTTGGGTTCGATAATCCGGCTCTTTTAGAGCCACTATATTACTTGTGCTACCACGTACAATTGCATGTGCAATTGGAAGAAATAAGTTTTTGGCGCCATTTTCAGGGACTTAGAAAATAATAATTCTTATAGGTTATACTTTTATTATTACTTATTTAAGTTTTTAAATTTTTTTAAACTTTTTTTTTAATTCTTTTGAACAATTTTTTTCTTTGAGTAATTTTATACTCTTATTGATATGGATGATTGGGATAAATGGTGGTTAGGAGAGAAGTATTTTTATAAGAATCCTTGTACTTATTGTTATGGACCCACTTATATATCGAGTGTTCTATATGTCATACATGTGCCAGTCGATATGGTGATAGGAAAATTATTCCCCTCCCCCGAACCACTATTATGATTCTTCTGTTAATTCTGATATTGACAGGGGTGATGAAGTGGAGAATTCTGAACAAGAGACGGGCAAGATTTTTTTTATAGCAATTTATGGACATGTTGGATAAAAATAATTTAGCACACATGGAACTGTAATCAAAACTCATACAAATGGAAGAAATATTCATGGAACATTGAGCAAAAAACATGGAATTGCAGGAAAAAATTGTGGAACTGCAAGCTAAGCTTGACGCTGATCAGTTGCAAGTTACAAGCCTAGCTAATACTCAATTAGAGAAAGAGATTGAATCCTAACAAGGAGAAAGTTATGAAGAATCACATATAGTGAGTCAATCTTTGCTACAGGAACAAGCTCGACTTCTAATGTTTCAAGAGTCTCTCCGTGATGGTCTTACATACACGACAACCCATCTGATGGAAGGAAGAGTTGAACTTATAAAAGAAATAGTTCAATTTGGCTCAAATATTCATGACATGGAGGCTCACTTGAACAAAAAGATTGAGGCGTCTGAAGCTCAATCACCAATTATCATGGATGATGATTAACTAGTGGAGAAAAAAAGAATTCCAACCATTCAACTATACCTTATTCCTTAATGTCGATGTCGAGTATGAGTACAAAAGTGAGAATTTTGTAAAATAATATTGCTTTGGAGTTGAGGCATCTTGAATCTCGTTCAAAACACTTTTCTATATAATTCTTAGATGGAGACATGAAATTCAAGTCATTGGAACTAGAAGATGAGTGTATAGACGAGGAACCGAGCCCCTACATCCTAATGTTTTCTAGTCCACGTAGATAAAATAACAAAGGGCCAAGAAGTTCAAGATGCAACATATACTACTTGGTTCCTTTATCTTTATACCACCACCACTTGAGATGAGCAGAAAATAGATGCAAAGTTAGGGGTACAATTCATAAGTTCAAAGTGGAAAGAAAAGTGGTGAATTTACTTGTGTCGTGCCGTGAGTTAAATTAGGCGCTAATTGGTAGGCAACCCAATTCGTAGTGTAGCTTCTTATTTTTTAATTTTTTTCGGTAATGTTTTTTGTATTGTTTTTTCAAATTAAGGGGAAGTCTTCGTACCCAAAAATTTGAACAAAGAAGCACGTTTGAGCGTAAGTGTGGGGTGCCTATGACCCTTGATGAAAATTGACAAAAAATGCTACTAGCTAGGCCTAGAGCCCTCAGGGAGTTTTCCTAGCCCTTGTTCCAATTTTTATTGTATGATTTGGGACATAGCATCTTTTTAGGTGTGGGGTGGAGGAATGAATTCCTAGTTTTATTATTTTATTGAGTCTTTTTTTAGGATGGATTTCTTAGATTTTATTTTCGGTTCTTTTTCTAAGGATAGTCCCTTTGAACCGAGTTTTTTTAGGGGTAAATTTTCTTTTAATTTTTAATTTTTGAAAAAAGAGATCCTTTTGAGTTATGTTATACTTGCTATTTAGGACTAATTTTGAGTAGTACTTTCTTGTGAATGCTCTATTGCTAATGAAATTACAGATTCTTTGACACCAATGCTCATGATTGTGACTAGAGGTGTCAAAAATGATCCCAACTATAAGTAACCCGCCCAGAATTTTAAGGGTTGGGCTCAAGATAATTTAAATTGGGTTCAATGTCAACTCATTCAAGCCTTAACCTATTTTAAGAGATTCCTCAATTGAGCCCAATTTAATCTCCAATTTCAACCCTTTTTTGAATCTTTGTTTGCATTGATGTAATATATGTTTCTATATTGAAAGTATGAATTACTATCTTATTTTATATCTTTTAGGATTTATCTATCATTTGTAACTTCTTTTTAAAAATTTCTTGAGTTGAAATTCAAATTATGGTTATAAAATTTAAATAATAATAATAATATATTAAAATTATTGAGATTAAGCAGGTTACATTGGGCGGGTCATGACCCAACCCACTTTTAAGGTCATTTGAGCCCAACCTATTTAAGCCCAAAGTAAACTTGGGTAGATCAGAACCCAACCCAACTTCTATTTCAACCAATTTTAATATCTCGAATTTCAACCTAACCCACCCATTTGACACCCCTAGTTATGACTTTGTGCATCACTTATTTTATTTTGTAGTTTGTTATGATCTGGTCTCTCTTAGAAAAGGAATTAATCCATCTTTTTAGATACTTGTGTCATTTTTTGTGAGAATTTGTTTATTCCTTATTTTTGAAGTGAAATAAAAAGTGTTGCGTTGTTTAGGAGCTGATATTAGGCTTTCTTTGATTTGTCTCGTGAATTTTAGCATTTTCAGATATTATATCACTAGTTATTCCTTTTGAGTCTATAACCTTTTGTTGGTAGCCATATTTTACCCGTAACTATTTTGTTGAATTCCTAGTTTTCGCACCTTGCTTTCTTGAGCACTGTCGCATAGACTTATTATAACTGCTAAATCTGAAGAAAAAAAGGGGGATGGTTGAGTGAAAAAAGTATTCAATGATAGCTACAAAGTGATCAAAAAACCCTATTTGAGAGAATGTGACATGAAAAAAAAGAGGGAAAAAAAAATGTGACATCCAAAAAAAAAAGAGAAGAAAAAGAAATCTTTGAGAAAAAAAAAGATTGAAGCATTCTTGAGATGATGAGAATTACTTGTGAAATAATTGTTGCAGAGAGGGCTAATAATAAAGAGAAGAAAATAATGGGTGATGAAGTCTAAAATTGCGAAGTGCTAAGGGAAGTGTAAGTCGCTATAATATAATTTTCCTACCCGTCCCCTAGTCTACATTACAACCCATTAAATTCCTATTTCATTCTATTCGAGCATGCTTAAGTAGTGAAAATGTACATAATGGGCAAGCCTATGATTTTTTGTGCATACATGTGAATTTTTTTTTTGAGTGTGAGAATTGTTCTTTGATGCTAAGTCCTTAATTTATATTCACTCTTTTGATCAGAGTGTGTGGACTATTTCTTCTTGTGAGGTCACTTGTTTCATAATAGATAGATGATTTTATTAACTTTCTTAGATGAGAATAGGTGATTAAATTTGATGAGTTCAAAATCTTTCTTTGAGGTTCACAAGTTAAAGATTTGTTGTTTATTTGTATATATTGCATAATGATTGAGAATTGTACTTGATGTTTTAAAATTTTTGTACGGCCTAAATGGTTGTATCAACCAAAGTGGAGGCATTCCTAGTATGATTCTTTTAGATGAGCTTTAATACTTGCTCGAGGACGAGCAAAAGTTTAAGTGTGGGGTGTTGATGTGAGACCAAAAATATATATTTTTAATTATTATTTGTCTCACCTTTATTATTTCTATTTATCCTTTTTGAGCATGAATTTTATTTATTGTGCAAATTAGTATATTTTATTTGTAAAATTAAATTGGTGTGAAGATAAAGAAGTTTGGAGCTTAAACTAATTAAAGATGGAAGATAATAGAAAGAAACTAAGAAAACAACTTTATGGAATAAGTTGAATAGTATAATATATTTATATTCACTCAAACGTACAAAGAAAGGAAATCAAAGAAGCTTACCTGCACCAGCTGCCATGTGGCTGAATCTGAAGGAAGCAAAGGGAATTGAGGCGGTGGACAACCACAGTTCCACGCGGAAACCAATTCATTTTGATTTTGGTTTCCCAAATATTTTTGGATTCGATAATTTTATTTTTGGTTTTCTATATCTATAAATAGCCCATGAGAATAATTATTAGAGGCATCATACTTTGGAAGGAAAAGTCGTCAATAATTTTAGGGTTCTTTTCTTCTTTTTTCTTTTCTAGACATTAGTAGCTAAAGACCCTTGTTCTGAGGCTGTAGCTACGGGTAATTGTTAAACATCGATTGTTTTGAATTAATGTTGGCTATCGCTTAAATTACTTTTGTATTCTTGTTTTACTATTTTTTGATTGGCCACCATAGATATAAAAATATTGTCTATTCTTGGACTCGGAAGACGAATAGGTAGATATACCAAAGCAGACAAAGAGCTCAATCTCTCTTCATATCACTTGTTCAGGTTCGTGTTCAGGATTGACACTCGAACGAACACCGAGCTTGGTTACTAAACAAGATTAAATATAAATGCTCGCCAATTAGGTGTGTCTACCCCGCTCAACGATGTAGTTAAACAGTCAATTGAAGTAGGCGATTAGAGGTCGGGAGATCATGATCATTAAATCAACCATGTAAATTAGTAATTAGATAATTGTAGTTAATTCATTACATGAGATGTGATACATGAAACCTTAAGCATGTTGCCACCCTGGAATTTTTCAACCATTGTAAGTAGTTTCATTATTTCATTCTTGCATTCTTAGTATTTAAATAAAAATTAAACTCTTTTGACATGATTGAATAAATAAGTAGACTAGTAAAATTTAGTAAATATAGTTAATTGACAAGTCCTTAGGATTCAATAATCCAGCTATTTTAGAGCCACAATATTACTTGTGCGACCACGTACACTTGCATGTGCAAATGGAAGCAACAAACACCTCAGACTTACAAGCACTATACCGTGTAGTAGAATATATCCCAATCAGAGTTTGTGGGCCGATCAAAATGGTACCTCAGACTTATCAGTGTATAATACACCCAATATGCATACAAACTCATAAACCAAGTATTTTTGCCACTCTAAATCATAAAATCTCTGAAAATGTTTTACTTTCCAAATAAACTAATTTTTCCGTATTTTAAATAGTGATCTACCCATTTGGCCTCAACGAGTAGAGAAAACATAGTGAAAAGCATTTCCCATTTTTAAATTGATACTTATTAAAGTTTTTTTCAAGAATAGTATGTAAAATTGAAGCAGCAAAAGTTCAAAATCATGCCAATAAATACACAACCTAAACAACATCTACATATAAATCAAACATTCGGGTAACAACCGGCATATATAACACAAATGTAATGACCTGGAACTCTAGCTAGTCCAAGATCACGACCTCAGGCCCAACAATTAATAATATTGATGAATTTAAAAGCCCGAAACATAACATATGCACACAATAATTCCAAAACAAAGTAAGATGCGACAACCTAAGTTTCACGCCACCTAGAAGCGATTTCTAAGGAAACTAAATGACGACAAGATCAAGGATAAACCTAGACTAAGGTTTTCAGGCTAAAAGCTAAGCTAAGAAACCAAAAAATGGCCACATATCGCCTAAGGATTCATGCAAGCCTACAACTAGTCCTAAAATTCTACCTAAAAATCGAAACTACTCAATACATAAATAAACAAAATAAGCGAAGTTTAAAAGAAGTGAAACCGTAACCTACCTCGACGTTGAAACCACACCCGAACCTCTACTCTAGAGTTGTTCCTTTCTGAAGGGCCTGTAATAGATGCCACACTATCAAACACATTACGAGAATGCCAAAACAAACTAAACGATACCTATATAAATAAAGGAATTCAAATGTGTAAAAATCACCAAAAATTACAATCTTGGGAAACCAAAATGGAGTCACAAAATTGTGTCCATCACAAGGTCCCAGATAGCATAAGCAACTCTTGCCCTAAAAATAAGCATAATATGGGAACAGATCAAGGCAAAACAACCCCACCAATATTTTAGTTAAAGGATTCAAAAATGGAGAATTAAGAGGGAATTTGATTGAATTTACCAAGATTACCAAATGAATCATCGACCCCGAGGCGTTCCAACATAATTCCTCGACCAAACCTAGCAAGAACCATTGAAAATATCTAAGAATCGAGTTCCAAAAATCATCTAAGTTCTCAAATCTTAAGTAAAATACATACAGAAAATGGACTGATCTAACTTATAACTACCAGCAACTTAGCACTCAACCGTGACTGTGAATGCGAAGGTCAACACCCCTGACCCTCTGTTGTCGCAGCATGAGGCCCGAGAATGCGGAGATCAAACGACATTACACGCCAAGAATGTGCAGCTCCTCTCGTGAATGCAGAGGCCAATATATCCAAAACTCTGTGAATGGGTAAAAGGGCTAGTGAATGCGGAGAACGAAATAGTGTTGCTCCAGTAGCACATCATCAATAATATTTTGAATTGGGGAAATGCCCCCGACAAGGGCTCAAGATTCGTCAGGAACCTCGAGAATACAAATAAACTATGCTACCCAATTAAAACAACATTCTAGAATCAACAGAAATGATGAAACCACCAAGTGAGGTAGTCTTGTCAGAATGTTGACCCAATTCAACACTTGCAAGCGAAACACTTAACGAAAAAGACAAACGCCAATAAATTATCTCGATCAACTAAGGATATGAAGAAAAGGTCATTCTAGAAAATACTCGGCATCCTCAAGCTAACCATGATAAAGAAATTCTCATCTGAGTATGTTTACCAAGAAAGTTGTCTGAAGTCAAACTTTGGCTAAACTTAAAAACTTAAAATGCCTAACGACTCAAACTCATGTCAAACTCCTCGGGACCTGAACTAACCGTCCTACTAGATCCAAATGGACATTCTGGAGCTAATGGAACTGCCAGAAATCTAATACAACATTAGATTCTTTGGAAATTGACTAGAGTCAACTCTTTCACTTAAAAACCTCTAGAAGGGCAAAACTTGCACCAAACACTCCTAACCTCCTAGAGAAGCATGTCACCCAACTCAACAACACACAAAAGCTATAAAAAAGCTAGAGAAAGGGGAAAACAATAAAAGCATGCAAAAACACCTAAATGACCATGAGGTTCATTACAATTAAAGGGAAAAGGCACAAGTATACCTCCCCAAAAATAATTATACCCAAAATTCAGTGCCATTCCAATTTTTTAAAAGGGTCCTATTATACCCCTAATCTCTTCGTTTTTTTTTAAAAAATCTTTTTGCACATTATGTGATAATTTGGACCCAAAACTCAATTCAATCAGCTCCAGTGATGTACAAGCCCTACCACATGTATATAAATACTCTTTTATCTTTTTTTTTTGTTTATAGTTATTTGTTAAAAATAGAAATCTTCTTATTTTCTTTACTTTGTATTTAAAATAGGGAAACCTACCTTATTATACATACATCCATACTATATATACTAATTCTACCTATACTTTATGAGAATTAAGTATTCTATAATTAATTAAGAGTTTCCTACCATATACTGAGGAGGATACATCTAGATACATATACTTTTTTTTAATGACCCCTTCCGTCATTATTCAAAGGCATCGCGTGAAGAGTCCAAAAAATTCTTGAAATAATTGCTACCAATTAAAATTAAGACGACAAGACAAAATTTAAAAATTGATTTCCTATTTGGGCTGACATCATCCCGCCATAGCGAGAATTCTTTCGCTATGGAGGTACCTGTATAATGTGAAATCTTGAAAATGATGGTTCTTTTAATCTTCCTCCCCTCCTTCTTTGATAAAATAGCGAGGGTTACATCAAAAGCCCTTATAAGCTTCACCAAGGCCGAGAAACTTTGAAAGGAAGAATTCTAGTACAAAGAGTGTCAAATCCATGGATATTCATTCTAGGTTAGTCAAGATTCACCCTATGGAGCTAGAAGCTCGTGTGATAAATTATCAAGTAGCTTCTTGGCGTCTAAGTGGGCTAGGTTTTCTTCATTGAATAGTTATATTTGTTCTTACTTACATTATGTCTTGTGGATTTTCAGAGATTGCATGTATAGTTCTTCAAGCACTATGTTTTGATGGTTGAACGTGTGTTTAGTTATGGTTTAGGCTGATGATGGACCTGACTAGAATTTTTTAAATTATGATGTTTTCTTGGTGTTATCTTGGGGAAGTTTATTGTGGGTAATCAGATTGTGATGAAGAAACATCTAAATAGAGATCTATCTAGGAAGATGATAGTTGTTGTTTCAAATGTATGTTATGATTATGTATCAACTACTTTATAGTATTAGTTGTGCAATGCATGTTGGAAATACATAAGGGGGAATATAAAATGGCATCATGTTTATAGTCTCATGCAAAGAAACTGTTTAATTCACTAGTGGCTTCAAGTGGGGTTATTCATTGTTAGTGTGATTGCGCATGCTGTTTGTGATTCCTTGTTAGCTTGTGTATAATGTCGGTACTTATTTTCATAACGATTGGCTTAGGTATAACACTTGATATAGGATAATATATGGTTGGCTCGGGTACCACACTAGTATACTAACAATGGTTTCCTCGGCTACTACTCTGATACACTAATGATTGATGGGTCGGGTACCACGTAGGTACACTAATAATTTATGTGTGGGTTCCATGAGAGATGTGGATTTACATCTTTTAATGGATTAAGAATATGTTGTACCATGAGTGGTCAGGATTTGAGTTTAAATATGGGGATAGTACCTCTATAGACAAAATTTTCATGTAAACACCTCGGTGATGTTTTAGGGATACTTGGTTGTCTGGATTACTTGAAAGGGGTAATGAATTACGTATAGCTTTTTAGGCTGAGCTGGTTCATAATTATTTTGTGTTTCAACTCAGGACAATTCTCATTCCATCAAATTGACATCTTTTTAAATTCGGGTCGTCATACCCTTCAAAATGAAATATTTTAAATGTTGATTTGTTATCTGAGGCAAAATGATATTTTTTTAAAATTGGTTTGTCATGCTTTTGAAAATGACACTTTTTGATTTATTATTCAATTCAAATTGATTTTTTTTAATTTAAGATATTATTATGTTCGAAATAACACATTAGGCCATCACCTTGTTCACTCTTTATATAAGACAAAGTTTATATAATTTATCTTGCACTTGTTACTAAAAATTGTGTAGCAGATTTTTTAGTACATCACTCATATCACATTTCAGTTGGGTCGTCTACCTTTCAAGAGATAGTTAGATTGTCACCTCCCTCTAAGTGGCATGTTATATTCAAATTAGGTCATCTACTATTCAAACAGACATGTTGGGTTGTCACCTCCCTTCAAGTGACATATCAAGTTCTAATTGTGTCATCCCTCCTTCAAGGAGACATTGTTGGTTGTCACCTCCCTTCAAGTGACATATAAAGTTCAAGATTGGATCAGCTGCTTTCCAAGGAGACACGTTGGGTAGTCACCTCTGTTAATGTTACATATGAAACTCAATTTGGATCGTCTGTCTTTCAAAAAGATACGTTGGCTTGTCACCTCCCTTCAAGTGACATATGAATTTCAAATTAGGTCATCCACATTTAAAGAGACACATTGGGTTGTCAGCTCCCATCAAGTGACATCTAAAGTTCAAGTAGGGTCGTCCACCTTTCAAAGAGACACAATTGGTTGTCACCTCCCTTCAAAGGACATATGAATTTCAAGTTCGGTTGTTGGCTTTCAAAGAGACATGTTGGGGTTTTCACCTCGTTCAAAGTGATATACTATATTCAAATTGGATCGCCCTCCTTTTAAAGAGATATCTTGTGTTCTCAACTCATTCAAAGTGACATGTTATATTCAAATTGGGTCGACCGCCTTTCAAAGAGACATGTTGGGTTGTCACCTAGTTCAAAATGACATGCTATATTGAAATTGGATCGTTCGTCTTTTAAAGAGAGACGTTGGGTTATCACCTCATTCAAAGTGACATGTTATTTTAAAATTAGGCGATCCACCTTACAAAGAGACTTGTTGGATGTCACCTCGTTCAAACTGACATGCTATATTGAAATTAGGTCACCCATCTTTTGATAACGCTCAACTATACTTCATCCAATTCTAAGTGTAGGCGGTCACAATCAAGTATAAATCCAACTAAGAGTTTGGGTCGATCCCACAGGGAGTGATACAGTAAAAAAATCAATTACGTAGTGAAAGACGTGTTCTAAGCGTTTGTAGAAGTAGACATTTTCAAAACAATTAAAGTAAATGGCAGGGGGTTAACAATTAATGTCAATTGGGGGGATTAGAGTGAAAAATTAACAACTACTAACAGACGGGAGTACTCAAGTAGAGAGGGATCCTTGGGAGCATGATCAATTGAATTCCAATTTCGCTAAATGGGTGATTATTATTTACTAGAAATCATTGAATCTTAGTGGGTAGGCTAGGCCTTAGGTGTGACAGCTATTTCTCAATCAACTATCACGAATCAAACGAGTTCTCTCGAACCTCTACAAGCCAAACACATGCAAACAACCTAATACCTCAATCAATCTACTTTTTCAAACAGATTGTTATGATTGAATTCAGACCAACTTTCTCAAGCTAAGTCCACAATAACCCAATCACTACAATAATCAATTAATAGTTTTAACTCTAAAACCTCTTTCTCAAGCAAACTTAGAATGCTAGATTAGAATTGTATTTGCAACTACAATTCATCAATTAAAACTCAACTATCAATGAACCCACTTCAAATCAACATTAAAATTAGTAAATACTAACACCCATAAGCTAATTGAAACATACAATCACATAATCACACCCCTAAAAATGGGGGTTTTAGCCATACATCATAAAAAGCAAGAAATTGTTACCAACTATGTTTACCATCGGCTTGGTTAACAATCAAAGTCTTGCAATGCTCCAATTACAGCTAGAAATCAAAGCCAACCCTAAATCCCTACTCAAATATACTAAAAACAATGTTTGGAATGTTTCAGATAAAAAACCCTATATCAGATTATGAGGGAACTCCTTTTCTTCTTTTCAAAATCCCATTTATACGTTTTCAGATTTTCAACTTTGGAACCACTCGGTGAAATAAGTCGGGCTTCGCCGAGTGATCCATTCCATCGCCTTCTTGGCTTGGCCTTTTACCTCCTCTCTTCGGTGACTTTAGGTGATCAAAGTTGTCGTCGCCGAGCCGTTCGACGGTTCGTCAAAATATCAATCTTATCGCCGAGTTGGCCTTGTCCATGGGTTGGCCTACTGGAACTTTTGGCGAGCTGAATATCCACTCGGCGATTCGCCGAGTAGCTTTGGCGATTATCAGCCTTGATTTTCTTCAGCTTTTTAGCTCCTTTTTGCCCGGTAGTGTCCTTACCTTGCTCCTTTGCCTTCCTTGCTACAAATTAGTATTTTAACATCTATTTAGAGCATAAAACAGGCATTGAGGACACTAAAACTCTAAATAGTAAGCCCTAAATGAGTCGAAATCCCCTACTCATCAACACACCCAACTTAAACTTTTGCTTGTCCTCAAGTAAAACACAAGATCAATCAGTTCATTAGAGATGTCTACAAATAGTTCTACTCAAGACTCAACATGCATGCACACGAGGTTCAATCTCCCCATGCAATGTTAATTTTTCACTACAAGTTTCAAACTGTGAGTAGCCATCATCAAATAGAACTGAAGCTCACAATGCTTGCTTCAAATGTGAATTCAAGCTCAACAAAAGTATTCGAATGACCTCAAATCAAGAATGATTCCATGCCCACACAAAGCTCTCAAAATTTAAGAATTAAGGAATCAAAATCAATTCTCACACTCCCAAATATAAACACATGCCTAATTCTACCCATAGGCTTACCCGTATTTTCCACTCAACATGATATTAAGCTCAATCAAGATCACTAAGGTCTTTCACGGCTTCTAACGGGGCTGAGGGTAAAGGTATGATCATTTTGTCTTAGTGACTTCTACCTTCATGAATCATGACTTGAATTTCACTTTTTCTCCTTTTCTTTCACTCTTTTCTTTTATTTTCAGAATCCACTCTATGCTCTTTTAAGCATGATTCATTGGATACCTCTTTTCTTTTATCCATTGCATAAGACTCATTGCAATATTCTTTTTCAATATTTTTCTTCTTTTGTTGTTCTTTTTTTAAATATATATATGGAGGGGTTCCATCTTTTTTAACACAATCCATCAAGGGCAGATTTTCCACAAAATTCTTGAATTCCTCATGTTTCACCACATCCCCAACTTAGGCTTTTGGCCTAAGTTGGCTATTCCAACAGACCAATGCTTCATGAAGGTTTTAGGTGATGGGGAAAGAGGTCAAATGTGTTCATGATTCATCCAAAGAAAAGCTTAGGCTAAAATGGTGTCAAGCTCGGTTCACACTCTCTCATGGTGGTTACAAAGAGGTATAGTAGTAATTTGGCACACTCTCCACAACTTTTGCCAAAGATCATCTCTATCATTCGCCTACATTAGTCGATTGGACCAGCGGGGCAAGTTCTAGGTACCACCAAGCACACATTTCAAGACAATCTCACCACACATGGCATTCAACACAATCATCAATCAAGATTCTACAAATATAGCTCACGTACAACGATCACTACAAGATTCATTTCAACAATTGGCTAGTCACAATGAGATGCTAAGAGTTCACACATGACTTATGCAACTCAAATTTTCCTCATTGGAATTGCACAAACATATCGTTCGATCAAGAGCACTATTTAAGTCATCGATATTTATCACAACCGATACTCAAATATGCAAGAGAACAGCCACATTCAAAAACATCAAGAGGTGAAATTTTTAATTTGGATCAAAAAGCAACATTCACATTAAAAACTAAAAACCGATATTCACACAAAGTAAACATTCAGAATAAGCTATTAAAAACCAATCATTCATAAAAATAGTCTATAAGAGGCAGGTATGAGGATACCTCACCCCGCCAAACAAAACTAACAATTGTCCTCAATGCAACAGAAATAAGCAGTCTCAAAATAAAACTAAAAGAGAGTCAAGATCCCCCTGTCAGGCTAAGCCTGAGGTGAACTCTGCACATCCGGGACTCTCTCAATATGGGCATCAGTGCCGGGCTTATCTCCATCCTTTGATCCACTGGAGCCCACTATTGATGTGTTCTGAAAAGAAGCCTTCATGGTTGTGTGTACCATCGTTCCCTCGAGGTCCTCTAGGTTATTATATACCGCTGCATCACGGGTATCCAGCTCCTCCTCATCAGTCTCGGGAGCATCAGACTCGGCATCATCATCAGCCACAACAACATCTTCGGTCGTAGTAGTCGGAGGGATCTCAGAAATGGCTAGCAACTTTGTACTCGGAACCTCGGGAAGGTCCACAGTGCCAAAAAACATAGAAAGATCCATGGATTTGAGCTCATCCACATCGCATCTCAAACTAGTAACATCGGCTCTCAAGGCCGTGACATCATCCGACTTGCGCTTCCCCTGCTCACATACCTTCACTCGCACCATGAGGGTGTCTAAGGCTAGGATATGAGCGGTGATCAACTCCTGGTGCTCTCTTAACTCATCTTTAATAGGATCTACGGCACGAGCAATGGCCCTCTCAATCATACTAGGGACAACAACCTCCACTCGAGAAATACGTACGTCAGTAGATTGAGCCAGATGGCCTATCTTGAATAGCTTTGCCTGTGTCAATTGGGGCAGAGAAGCAACAACAACAACAGTAGAGGTAGTAGCAGCAGCAGACGAAGAAGGAAAAGTAATAGAAGTACTAGGGATACCTGAGGGCTCATCGTCCTGAGTAGGAGGGGTTGTGTCTATCACGAGCATCTTTACATCAAACACCGGGGAAGTGTCCACCGATGCTGCTCTCCTTCTCTCAGCCTCGTCTCTAGTGTACTCGGCATCAATCCTCCAGATGTCAGTAGAGGAAGTGGGAGTAACTTCCACATTCATCTTCTCTAGAAAAGGCACTCGGGCACGCCGGCACAGCTCCGTGATCAACCCCGGGAAATGAAGTGAAGTCTGACTCTGTTTGACCCTCATAGCAATCTCTTGCTCAATAATCAGCCTGAGATTTAGTCTATCCCGGTTAATGATGGATCCCAACAACAACTCCTTAGGATGCCGGAGTATGTACTCGTTCTGAGAAGGCATCAATGTGCTGCTAATAGACCCAATCAATACCGTGCAACAACATTCAGATCCTTCTTCTCAATCTGATCTCCTGGGTCAATCCACAACGGTGTGATATCAGAAATTAGAGGTGCCAACCACCCCTTTAAGTCATCCAGGGTCTTCTTCTGTATCTGATCCACCAAGAAGTGGATCACATTCATCGTACACCCCAACACCTCATTAATATGGGTGCTGCTGCATTCCACTCCTCTACCCCACACCATAACATGATCAACCAATGCGAACGAGCTGGCCATCTTCTTCCCCTTTGGAACTAGCTTCCCATACTCTGAATAAAATTCGCGGACCCAAGAAGGTATGTATGGGCCTCAAGGCTGTGGAAACCTCTCAAACTTGTGGAACTTGATGGTGTTCCACATTTCCATGCCATCTGTAGACAATCATTTTTCTTCCCGGAAGCCTTGAGTCTGTTCTGCGATCGAGGTGGAGGTGCCAGTACTGGGGGCATTGGATGTACCTGCTCAACCATCTGTGCTGGAGGTGGAGGATGTGTAGGAGTAACCGGTATTCTGACTGGATCATGTAGCACTTTAGAGGGCAACTCAGCTTGCCTCCTTTGCAGATTCTGATCATTATCTGGCTCGAATACGGAGACTGGCGATCTAGACCCCAAGTTTCCCTCACTGACAGATTCTGATGTGGTGAGGTGGGTGTCGTAGATACCCATACTATCGGAGCTAGTCTCCGCTGTACTTGGATCAGCAGACCCCTTTTCCATTTTTGTGTTCTTTCCTCCTGTCGGAGGAAGTTTGGCTTGTGTGGCTCATGAGGGAGCAACACCCTCATTGATAACTATACCCCGTGCTCTCTTCCGGGGTGGCTGATTTCTACCAGGAACCATGGGTCTGTCCATGTCAGCGAAACAACACACAACGAAACAATACTTTAGAAATGGGTCAACAAAAACCACAGTTCAAAAGACTGCAGAAAAACTCACCGACTAGTTCGGCAACCTAAGTTGGGCTAGCCGAATGTTACAGGATAGAATTGCACAAAAGTCAGCAGAGGTCGGCGAAGTCAAGGGTCACTCGGCTATTCGCTGACATCATTCGGCGAACTAGAAGTAGCTTGCCGAATGTTACAGAATATTAAACTAAAATTGAGGTTGACAAGGGCGACCTAAATGACATTCGGCGAGTCGCCGAGTGAACTCGGCGAACTCAGGCATATTACCAAATGTTACAGAATCGAACCATCAAAAATGAAGAACAAAAAGGCGATGGAGGGGTCACTTGGCGAACCGCCGAGCCATTCGGCGAGCTCGACTAAGCTCGTCGACTGGTCTCTCATGCCAATTTTTTACCCCGGCCTTCAATTTTCAATCCAAAACCCACGATAATGAAATTAACACACTATTTTATGTAATTAAGACTAGACCCATATCAATAATGACCCCGGGGTACTTAGACATCCCCAAATTTGTCTGAAATTGACCAATCAACATCTTTTTCCCTTAAGAATGACATCACCTACTCTATCATTGGGCAAAATGGATGATCAGCGACACTGGGACTGAGACACGGCCCGGACTCCCACGGTGGGTCTTGCTTTTGGCATTCCCACGGTTGATGTCCCATCAAGTTAGCTAGTTAAGGGTGAAAGGGACTTAGGAATGAATAGTAGGCAAAGTCCTTGCTAGGAATTCTGGGTAACTTTAGTTCGATCGGTATAATTTGGCTTTCTCAGACATCACCCGCACCAGACCCAACATACAAACAATACGAACCCACGATTTCAATCAAATTACACACAAAAATCAATAATTATGGGCTAAACACAAAAGCTAACAAGATACGATAGAAGCCCTTAATAAAATATCAACCAACTACTTAATATCATGCAATAGATCAAACAAACTACAAGCATGCATCACAACCTACTAAAATTCAAAATCAAATTCGGGAAACAAACCTCAAAAGTGGATGGAAATAAATTCTAGGCAAGCAAATACGGAAGCAAGAATGAAAAAATCCCCCGAGCAATCGATCATTACACAAAAATAAAGAGAAAAATATAATCTAGATATGAAATGCAAGAGTTCAAAAGTCAGAAAATGTGAAATGAAAGGGAATTTTGAATTTAAAATTGTTGATGCCCTTTTTGACCCTTCAGTTCGCGCCCCTGTCGGCGATATTAACTTATGTCGCCGACTATTCGGCGATGCGCTGAATGGTGTTTTTGTCTCCTGAAGGTTACAGAACTCCATCCATTTAGTTGGTAAAAAAGGAAGTCCAGATCAAGCTCGCCGAACAGCACCTGAGCTCGCCTAATGCCTCTTCCCCAAAAATTTCAATTTTTCAACCTACACATCTAACACCCGTTATTCAAACAACAATATTAAAAACTAAAAACATGGGTTGCCTCCCAAGAAGCACCTTATGTAACGTCGTGGTACGACGAAGACACGCTTTCAAGCTTCATTCTTTGGGTTGACCATGGTATCACTCGATAATCATCTTTTTTGGTCTCTGGTTTAAATGAGTCGGGATTTGACCTATTTGTGTTTCTAGCTGCTTAATGGATACCGAATGTCAGGTAACTGTTTGGTTCAAAGATGAGACATCATCTTTCATTTCCTTTAGCACCTTGTCCGATCCTTCCACTTTGTTGAGAATGCGTTCAAGCATATCTTCGGTGTGGAAATTTTCAGGATCATCCCGTTGCTCTTTTGGCTTTTGACGCTCATGCGGAGGTATACATCGTTCTTTTTCATCGTCCCTCTATCTCCAATTTGTACCACGGTCACGCCATTCCCTATCTTGATGTCTCCAGCCATCTTCGCTATCCCTATTCCAACCTTGGTTCCCATCCGACCTTGGATAGTTTGGACGGAAACCATCTACTCGATTTGACAAGAAATCCACTTATTCATTGTACATAGCTTCAAAGTGTTCTTCATCAGGGTTCACCCCACTAACTTTGACCACATCCACAACCTTAGAACCCCTTCCCATGATATGTTTTGTCAATAGGTCCATTTGGGTTATCATCTTGGCATGTTTTCATCCCGCTCTTGGTTCTTTTCCATTTGTTCCTTTGTCATCCTGAAGTTCAAAGAAGACACTTGATCTTCTCTAGTGTACTAAGCACGGTTGATTTTTTTCATCTCATCAAGAAGAGTAGATGCTATGTCAAACGGTTGTTGCATGATTCATCCTTGAAAAAGCTGGTCTGCCACACATTTGTTGACTGACTCGACGCTTTGATAGAAGTATTGTAACAACACATTGTTTGGGAGTCCATGAGTTGGACATTGGAGCAGTAACTTCTGAAACCTCAACCATGTCTCATAAATTGGTTCACCATCCACTCGCTTAAAGTTCTGTATATTGTCCCTCAACTTCACCATCTTCGAGGGAGGGAAAAACCCTACATAAAATGCATCAGTGAGCTCCTCCCAAGAAGTGATTGATTCCCTCGGTAAATCCGCCAACCACTTTGTTGCCTCCCCCATTAGAGAAAAGGGAAATAAACAAAGTCGGACCGACTCCTGAGAGATGTTTTTGAAAGAAAATGGCCCAAACACATCCACAAAGTTTCAGATGTGGTCATGAGGATCCTCAGTAGCAAGACCCCCAAAGAGACCCTTCATTTGCAACAGCTGCAACATAGTGCTAGTCACGTGAAACACCGCATTGCCCACAGTTAGAGGCAATCGAATAGTACCCGCACTTCCCAACTGATCTTCATTGACATCGTGTAAGTTACCAATGTCATCATTATGCCCAAGTTGGCTAGCATTGCTCCCGTTTACACTCATCTCTTCTCCTGTTTAAGAACAGCCAACAACAAAACAAAAATAAGTTGATTCACCTAACAACAAAATTAGATCACAACTAAACTTCACTGCAAGTATTCGAAACACCACTCCCCGTCAGCGGCACCATTTTTGATAACGTTCAAAACACTTCATCCAATTCTAAGTGTAGGCGGTCGCAATCAAGTATAAACCCAACTAAGAGTTGGGGTCAATCCCATAGGGAGTGATACAGTAAATAATTCAATTCGGAAGTGAAAGACTTGTTCTAATCATTTTTAAAAGTAGACATTTTCGAAACAATTAAACTAAATGGCAGGGGGGTGACAATTAATGTCAATTAGGGGGATTAGAGTGAACAATTAACAACTACTAACAGACGGGAGTACTCAAGTAGAGAGGCATCCTTGGGAGCCTGATCAATTGAATGCCAATTTCGCTAAATGGGTGATTATTATTTACTAGAAATCTTACAATCTTAGTGGGTAGGCTAGGCCTTAGGTGTGACAGCTATTTCTCAATCAACTATCATGAATCAAGTGAGTTCTCTCTAACCTCGACAAGCCCAACACATACAAACAGCCCAATACCTCAATCAATCCATTTTTTCAAGCAAGATTGGTATGAGTGAATTCAGACCCACTTTCTCAAGCTAAGTCCACAATGACCCAATCACTACAATAATCAATTAATCATTTTAACTCTGAAACCTCTTTCTCAAGCAAGCTTAGAATGTTAGACTAGAATTGTATTTGCAACTACAATTCATCAATTAAAAGTCAACTATCAATTGAACCCACATTAAATCAACATTAAAATCAGTAAATACTAACACCCATAAGCTAATTGAAACATTCAATCACATAATCACACCCCTAAGAATGGGGTTTTTAGCCAAACATCATAACAAGAAAGAAATTGGTACCAACTATGTTTACCATCAGTTTGAATAACAGTCCAAGTCTTCCAATGCTCCAATTACAGGTAGAAATCAAAACCAACCATAAAATCCCTACTCAAAAATACTAAAAATAGTGTTTGGAATGTTTCAGATCAAAAACTCAGGATCAGAGTATGAGGGAACTCCTTTTCATCTTTTCAAAATCCCATTTATACGTTCTCAGATTTTCAGCTTTGGAACACTCAGCGAAATAAGTCGGACTTCACCGACCATGTCGGCGATTCGCCGAGTGCTCCATTTCAATGCCTTCTTTGCTTGGCCTTTTACCTATTCTCTTCTATGACTTTAGGCGATCAAAGTTATTGTCGCTGATCCGTTCGGCGGTTCGCTGAAACATCAATCTTATCGCTGAGTTGGCCTTGTCCATGGGCTGGCCTGCTGGAACTTTTTGTGAGCTGAATGTCCACTCGGTGATTCGCCGGGTAGCTTTGGCGATTAACAACCTTGTTTTTTTTCTGCTTCTTCTACTTTTTTGCTCATTTTTACCCGGTAGTGTCCTTACCTTGCTCTTTTACCTTCATTGCTGCAAATTACCATTTTAACATCAGTTTAGAGCATAAAACAGGCATTGATGACACTAAAACTCTAAATATTAAGCCCTAAATGAGACGAAATTCCTGACTAATCACCTTTAAAAAGACATGTTGGGTTGTCACCTTCCTTCAAATGACATATCAAGTACAAATTGGGTTGTCCACCTTTTAAAGAGACACGTTGGGTTGTCACCTCCCTTAAAGTGACATATGTTGTTTAAGTTCGGTTGTCCCCCTTTCAAGAAGACATGTTGTAATGACCCTTTAGGTCATTGTCTCCATTTTCCAAATTTTCAGCCTTCAGGATTTTCTTGTAGTGATCGTAAGTCATTTATGACTTGTTGGAACTGAAAGTTCAGTTGTCGACACACTCATTTGAGTTTTTTTGCAAATTTTTGTGTTTCAGAGACTTTGGAACTTGAGCGGTTAATGTAAGTCAAAAGTTCAACCAGACAACCTCGTAACACAATTCTGATGGTTTTACTAGATCTAGAAGGGTCATTCTAGCTAGGCGCCTGGTTGGTACGGGCTTCCAGACTTTTTGTGTGAGTTTGTGCCGTTAGATGTTTTAACTTTGATGCTTAATCCAAGGTTTGACTTTGGTCAATCTTCTTTGTAAACATTCTCAGATGAGAATTCCGTAAGCGTGGTTAGCTCTGGAATATTGAGTTTTGACTAGAATGACCTTTTGTGCGGTTCTTGAGGCTTCCAGTCTCATTTTGAGCCTTCTTGTGGATTTTAGCTTGAGACAAACCTTAGTTGTGAGACCTGCTTTTCATTGGAACGACCTCGGATTGACTTTTCGATGATTTTGTTTAGTCTGAAATATCAAATTTGATGGGGTAGCATATTTTTTGGTGGGCATGGGGTTCTGAACGAATCCCGGACACCCGGTTGGAGAATTCGAAGTTTGAGCAATCAGCAGTGCAGGATTTTAGAGACCAGAATTTAGGCCTTTAGCGACTATAAATGGCTTTTAGTGATGAGAATCTCTACTATTTAAATATGAAATATCAGCTTCTACCCTCATTTTCAAAGTGATATATCTTGAGCTTAGGAGCTTCGATTGAGGTGATTCAAAGTCGTGGATGTCCAGAAATTTTGTGTCTACATGTTGGTGTCTTTGGTAAATTATAAGGGCCCTCGGTTCGAGGTATATTTCTTCTCTGAAGGGCAACTAGCTCTCTTTCATTTTCTTCAATTGGTGATTTTGTTGCATATTTTTGTTCGGGCTATTCCGGGCAGGGAATTGAGCGTCGTTTTGGGGAACAAGCTCGGTTAGTCTTTTAGGACCTTTTGATAGAGTAAATTTTTTAATTCGTGGTGTGGGTCCCACATTTCTATTTTGACCCAACTTTTTGGTCAATTTCCAATTGTTACGATTTAGTGTCAAAACATCCATAATGACGTTGTTCTTGATAATTTGATAGTGTTGAAGTTTTTGGAGGCATTTCGGAAGTAGATAGCTCATGTGTGGTGGATTCAGAGCACTCATGATCAGTTTTGAGGTAGGCTTTAGTCTACACTCTTGATTGGGATTCTTAGATAATCCCTACTATAGATTTCATATATGTTTGGATGGTATTTTATGGATATTTAGTTTTCCTCTTGTTAGTTCATGTTTTCTTGATTCCGTAGGAGCCTTGGTCTTAGTATGGGTTTTGGGATCCTTACTTTAGGCGTGTAGATTCTCTTATGGTGTAGATTATATTTTTTATCCTTGTTAGAATTGGTACTTTATGGCCTTAGCGCAGATTAGACCTTAGATTCTTTATAATGTATTTTGACATCCCTCGTAGTTATGATTTTCTCCCTCTAGGGCTTGTATTGGGTTCTTCTCCTAGTGTTGGTGCTTGTGAACTTTATGGCTTGTCGTAGCCGTGGGTTTGTCCTGCTATGCTTAGTTATGGATTAGAGCATTCTGATTGGAGTAAGGTCTCATCCCTTGAGTTTGTTCCCATTTTTATTGATTTGAGACCTCTTTTTTGGTCCCTTCACTTGTCATTTAGAGGTAGACTTGTTATACTCTTATTAAGCTTGGTTATATTTTATGTCCCGAGGCCGTGTTTGAGTACGAGTTGAATTTTGGGTTAGTACTCTCTACTTTGGTAGCGTGGTTTGGTTGGTTGTATGATTATTTGATTTTGATTGCCTGGTTTGAATATTGGGGATGGTTTTCATTGCGTTGTTGCTAATTCTCGCATATATTGTGTACGATCCCGGCCCATGCATTAGCATATTCATCGTTCATGCTAAGATTGTTGTTACTTAGTCTTTATACTAAGTTGGTTTTAACGAGAGTCTTATCACTTGGATAACTTGACTTACTGATTTTTGAGATTACGAGGTGTCAGGGACGTGGTCCTTTTTCTACTTGAGATATTAGATGCATCTGGGATGTACTTAGTTTTTACTTGACTAGCTGGCACGTCAACACCGTTTCTTTCATGCTTTTGGTCTTATTAGTGCTTTTGGCAGTTTATTCACTGGCTAAGCGGTCCCATTATTAGTTACTCATGGTTCGAGGCCATTAATTTGGATTCGAGGCTAATGCTATAGTTCAAGGCTCATGCTCTTATTTCGAGGCTGTTACATCCCCTTCAAGGCTGATTCCCACACTTCAAGGCTGTTATTTCTAGTTCGAGGTTGATGGCTACGGTTGAAGGCCATTAACTCTAGTTAGAGGTTTGGGTGGTTACTATTTATCCCACTTCTCACCTTGCATTCATATGCAATGCCTATCACCAATATACTTGTTTGTGTATTACACCCTCTAATTTATCGGGGCCAGTTGGGTTATGATTGTTGTGTGTACCATCCGGGCTTATGGGTGTTCGGTTAGGTTATTGTTCAGTTATATTTTGGTCTCTATTAATTGTTTGACAGCTGATAAGCTTTGCTTTTAGATTTATAGCTATGAGTCCTCCTGACCTTTGGTAGTTGACTTGGTATCTTAGTTTCTTGCGATTATGTTATTGGCATGCGTTCTAGGTATGTTCTTTACTCGGCTTCTTACCCCTTGTTTCATGTTTCTATTCTTTATTCCTTGTGTACTTTTGTATCTCCTATTTAGTTATTTATGCTACACTCTAATTTATAACTTGTTGTTTATTCTTGCGTTATCTTTTGCGCTCAGTCAGTCGATGCTTACTGAGTACCATTTTTAGTACTAATACTACACCTCTGCTCTCATCATATCCTAGTTTTAGTTATGCCCATTAATTCGGAGTCGTGCGAGCAGCTTGGACTTCAGAAATTAAGGTGAGCTCTTGGCGTTTAGAGTTGCTAGTTTCCGTCTATTTTTTGCTAAGCATAGTCTTTTATGGATTTGATAGTGTTTGAGAGCCAAAGGTGGTAGATTTGGAGCGCTCGTGATCGTCTTTGAGGTATGGTTTGGTCTACTTTCTTGATTGGGATTCTTAGATAGTGCCTAGTATAGATTTCATTTATTTGTTGGTGGTATTTTCCTGGTATTTAGCTTTCCTTTTGTTATTCCATATTATCTTGATTCCCTAGGAGCCTTGTGCTTAGGGTGGGTGTGGGGATCCTTAGTTTAGGCTTGCAGCTTTTCTTATGGTGTAGATTATCTTGTTTATCCTTATTAAGATTGGTACTTTGTGGCCTTAGAGTAGGTTGGACCTTAGATTCTTTAGAATGTGTTTTACCGCCCTCGTAGTTATGATTTGCTCTCAATAGGGCTCATTCTCAAGAATTTTGTGGTATGCCGACCCATGCATTGACATATTTATCATTCATGATGAGATATTATTTTACTCGATTTTAGTCTAAATTTGTTTTAATGGGAGTCACCACTTGGATCACTTGACTTACTAATTTTTTAAATTACGAGGTGTTTGGGATGTGCACCTTTTTCTACTTGAGATATAAGAGGCATCTGGGATGTGCTAAGTTTTACTTGACTAGTCAGTGTGCCGATGCCCTTTCTTGCATGCTTTTGGTCATTCTGGCGCCCCTAGGAGTTTACTGACTAGCTAGGCGACCTCATTATTGGATATTCATGGTTCAAAGGTGTTACTTCAGATTCAAGGTCGATACTCATGGTTCAACATTGTTACTTTTTGTTCGAGGCTAATGCTCACGGTTCGAGGTCGTTACATTCTATTCTAGATTGATGCCTATGATTCAAGGTTGTTACTTCTGGTTTGTGGTTGATGGTTACGGTCCAAGGACATTACCTATGGTTAGAGGTTTTTATGGTTAGTGATTGTTCCATTGCTCACCCTGCATTCATATTCATTGCCTATCATTAGTACACTTGTTTGTTGATTACACCCTACAATTTATGGGGGTTGGTTGGGTTATGATTGTTGTTTGTACCTTTTGGGCTTTGTGGGGTCCGGTTAGATTATTACTTTTCTATATTATGTTCTCTGTTATTAATTGTCTGATATCTTACAGGCTTTGCCTTCTGAATTGCGGCTGTGAGGCCTCCAAACCTTGGGTAGTTAACTTGGTATCTTTGTTTCTTGCGATTAGGTTATTGTATTTCGTTCGAGGTACATTCTTAACTTGGCTTCTAACCCCTTGTTTCCTATTTCTATTCTTTATTTCCTGTCTACTTTAGTATCACCTGCTTATTACTTGTGCTACACTCTCCTTTATTACTTATTGTTTATGCTTGTGTGATCTTTTGAGCTCAGTCAGTCGATGCCTAATGAGTACCATTTTTGGTACTAATACTACACTTATGCTCCCATCATATCCTAGTTTGAGTTATCACCGTTAATTTGAAGTCGTACAAGTAGCATGGAGTTCAGAGACTAGGGTGAGCTCTTGGCATTCGTATTTTCCAATTTACGTCTATTTTTTTCTAGGCATAGTCTTTATATTATACTCAGAGAAAGGTTGTACTTATCTTATATTTGAAAAAGTCTTTTACTCTTGCTTTGGATTAGATACTCAACTACTGATGCCATGTCTTGGGGTGGTTTCTGTTTTGTATTTGTATTGATTCCGTTTCTTCGCTTGTTTTAAGCTTTATGTTTCTTGTTGTTGGCTTCAACTTGGTCTTCCATTGCTTATGGCTCTGGACTAACTGTTAGTCTTACCTACTATTGGGGTGTAGTTAGTGCCATCATTACCTTAGAAACCGGGTCGTGATAAATAATGGGTTATCACTGCGTTCACAATGACATGTTATATTCAAATTGGGTTGTCTACCTTTTAAAGAGCCATGTTGGGTTGTCACCTCGTTCAACGTTACATATTATCTTCAAATTGGGTTGTCTTCCTTTCAAACATACATGTTGGGTTGTCACATTATTCAAAGTGACATACTATATTGAATTTGGGTCATCCACCTTTTAAAGAGACATGTTGGGTTGTAACCTTGTTCAAAGTTCCATGATATATTGAAATTTTGTTGTCCACTTTTAAAGAGACGCGTTTGGTTTTCACCTCCCTCTTAGCAGCATATCCAATTCAAGTTGAGTCGTTCATCTTGAAAGAGACACGTTGGGTTGTCAGCTTCCTCTAAGTGCCATATCAAGTTCAAGTTAGGTCGTCCACCTTTAAAGAGATATGTTGGATTGTGATCTCCCTCTAAGTGGTATGTTAAGTTCAAGTTGGGTCGTCTACCTTTGAAGATACAAGTTGAGATATCACCTCGTTCAAAGTGACATGTTTTTTTACAATGTCTTCCTTTCAAAGAGATACACAACCTTCACTCTGCAATTTTGAAAGTAACGTCGAACGTATGTGAATTTTTTTCAATTTTAAACCAATATTTTGCCTTTTTGTTTATTATCTTCATCCACGTTGACAAACGTAAATTATTTTTCAAAAGCTCTATACTAATGTCTGATAACGCTCAAATCACCCTGAATAACCAATTAAAACAGTGAGCGGTCGTGGTTTATAAAAATACAAAGAAGAGTCGGGGTCGAATTCCACAACGAATGGTATATCGTGGAGAATTTATTATGAAGAATTTTGGACTTTAAATTAGCTCATTTGCAATATTAAGAACAATTGGGTGGATGGTACCACCAACTTAATATAAAGCTTTGTGTTTCAATTATAGAAATTAAACGAAAGTATCGAAGAAATGGAGATTAACAAGTAATCTAGGGGTGCGGGGATTGGAAATCAATGTCACATAGGGGTGATTGTGTTGTTCTATAGTGATAAATATGCATGAATAGGATAAGTCATCTTCATTGACGTTAATCATCTTTACATCTCAAAGCATCTATGCATAGAATCTCTTTTTGGTCTCATCTAAATGTCAATCCTAAACAACCCAATACCTCACTCTATTCCCTCTTTCAGGAATAGGGCAAGTAGATCCGACCCATAACCTCTCTTTGAAGCAAGCCATAGACATCAAACCTAAATTGCTAGTATTGAACTAATCACCCACTTCAATCAATCTCTTTTGAGCATCAACTGGAGATCAGAAGTGGGAATTAAGTTTGCAACCTTAATTCTTGAGGTAACCCCATGGTAATTAGACCAAATTCATACATGAACAACAACAAAACATAGCATAGCTCAGTACCCACTACATTAAATCAACTCCAAATCCAATTTGAGCACCCCTAAATCTTAGGGTTTGAGCCACCCATCACAAAAAGTAAAAAAAATATACCTTCTAGAAGCCATGTGTAACATGAAATCTAGCAATTAAGAGTACACCCACTCGGGATTCACTCTTCAATTTATCAAATTTAGACTACAAATTGTAAAACCCCAAAAGCTAGAAAAGCATTCATTGAAGTTAAAGTGCTCTTAGACTCTCTAAAACTCTCCAAAAAGAACATTCTTGAACTCTATTTCGAACTCAACCCTCCTTTCCAAAAAAATTATCCTTTAGTCTTTATATATAGTTTGCAAAATTTGGTCCAAAAATCAACCATGCGACTTATTTTGCGATATTAGTTGGGGTCGCCAAACCTGCTCGGTGGATCACCCTTCTCACCTCAACTCGCTTTATGATGCTCTAGGCTTTAGGTATTTGAACCTCAGTTGGAAAACTTGATTGACTCAGCCTTTCACGTTTGGTGAATCGCCGAGTACCACCTTGGTTCACCTTTCAAGTATTAAATCATTGTTTTGCATACTGTTAGTTTGGGCGATGTGCATCAAAACCGTTGTTCTCCATTTGAACATCGCCTTCTTTCTTAGAGTCTGCCAACCTTCTTTAATAAACAAAATTTCTATGCACTATCAATTTGGGCGAGGTCGTGCTCAGTTGGTGATCTAGCCTTCTTGTTAGGCGATCAACAATGTTCACTTTGCACTTCTTTGTATTTTTTGTCATTCTTTCAAACATCAATCATTTCCGTTGTCCATTTGTCTTTATAGCTGCAAATCATCAGTATTCTATTCGAATAGGACAAAATTAGGCATTGAGGACACTAATTATTGAGCTAAATGGACCTCAAATGAGTGCAAACTTACCACTTATCAACACCCTCAACGTAAATTTTGCTTGTCCTCAAGTAAATCAAGAACACAAAAAGCTCAATAAAGGTGTCTACAATAGTACAAAATGAGAACTAACATGCAGGCAACATAGAAAGATTACTCTCAATAGCATGTTACCCTTAATCATGATCAAAAATCTTGAAATGATGACTAACTAGTCTTAAAAAAATCTCAAGTTCACCTTAGCTTCTTGTCTAATGCAAGAACATGTTTCAACAAATGCATTTAAGTTCTCTCACATCAAAGACGATCCCATGCTCTCACGAAGAGACTCAACAAAGGTAATATGAATCAATGCAACTCTCACTCTCTCAAAAGAGAAACACATGCAAGTTGTGTCCCATAGGTTTCCCATATTTCTAATCATCAAACAACCTAGTTCATGTAAGATCTCAAGGGGACTTTAAGTTTGTAATGGGCCTAAAGGTTAAGGTATTGTAAATTTGGATTGGTGACTTATACCTTTTCAAATCATTGTTGCAATCATCATCACCTCTTCTCAAGTTCCTTTTCTTATTTTTCATTTGAGAACTCAAACCTTGACTTGTCACTCAATTTATTTGGAATTCCTTTTTATTTCATTCACCTTTCTTTTTCATTTTAATTTTTCCAAGGCATTTTCATCGTCATGAGCCCCATTTTTTTTAATTTAGGAGGGATTCCTTCTTTTTTCTTTTGTAACACTTTTCTTTCTTTTTGGTTAACCTTTCAAAGTTGAGTCTCATTTCTCCTTTCTTTGCCCTTCACTTGGCTTTCATTCTTCATTTTTTTGCATACCCCTAACTTAGGCTTTTGGCCTAAGTTTTCTATTAAACATCACAATGATTTAAAAGATTTTTGGTGAAAAAGTAGGGATAATTTGGTTCAAGAGGCTTATTTTGGTTGTCAACAAATAAGTTAGGCTCAAGTGGTTCCAACATGGATTCACACCCTCACAAGGTAGTCACAAAGGCTTTGTGGATAATTTGGCTCCGTCATTGAATTTTTTCCCAAGATCATGTCTCACATTCACCAAGATTCACACAATTGGACTAAAAAGGAAAATCTAGGATTCTACATGCATGCTTTAAAGTATGATATCACCACACATGGCAATTTGAATTAAACTAATTTAGCACATCCCAAAAAGATCAATAGCGTACGTGTGATGTTCATTGCAAGGCTCACATCAAAATGTAGCTAGTCAACAAAAGATTCAAAGAGATCGCTTAAAGGTGTAACCACATTGATTTCATTCTCACAACCAACACAATGAATCATGCTTATCATGAGTACTATTCAAAACATAGATATTGAAAATAATTAATCCTCAGATTTTTATCAATGAAAACATCAAGCATTTCATGATTTAAACTCATGGGGGGTTGCAATATCAAGGGATAATGAAATAGAAGTAAAGACACACATTTACCCAAAAGAGCACCATTATATAAACAAACATCAAAGTAAAATTATTCAAAATATGAATTAAGAAAATACAATCAAAAGGGGAATATTGGCACGCAGGTCCTCACCCCCATAAAAATAGAATGTATTGTCCTCAATGCAAAATAAGTAAAAGTAATGGGAGGGTGAGAAAAAGGGTTCCCCTAATAGGCTATGGCTGTGGAGCACTCTAATCTGGAGTCTCGTGTGGATAAGCCTCAAGAGGAGTATTTATGCCCGACAATAGGATCACAAGAGATGGCATGGAAGTCTTAACTGGGGCATCAGTGCCCGTATTAGTAGAAAGAAGTATGGTAGAGTCAGGAGTTACTCCACTAGACCAAACCTCTAAAGTATCTTGAAGAGATCTCTCCAGGGCAGCTTCAAGGATAACCTCTTTGGTCTCATACAACTCAGTCAGTGTCTCATCAATCTCGTTCTCTTCAGCTCGCAACTCCTCATCATCAGTCTCCTCGACCAACTCCTCCTCGACCCTCTCACTCTCATCTTCATCGACAATCTCCACATCCACAGCAACCTCACGCACATTAGAGAAAGGCACAATACTCGACATCGTAGGCGCATCAGGAAGGGGAACTTCACGCCAAAGCATGAAGATGTCTGTCGACTGAAACTAGATTACCTCTGCCCTCAAAGTAGCAACCTCAGCCCTCGGGGTGTTTAGTTTACCTGAATTACCCTCGGTCTTCTCTCAAGCTTCTGTCCTAGCAGTCAGATCATCAAAACTCAAAGTGTGGCTCTCCATCATTCCCTCACACTTGATCACCCGCTCTTTCAAAGGAGCCAAGGCCTTATTAATAGCCTGGTCAATGAGCTTGGACAAGTCCTTCTCAACCCAAGCAGCTCTAACATCTACTAAATAGGCAAGACTGCCTATCTGATATATCAACGTCTTGGTCAAGGGGGACGGGTAATAGTATAGGAGGGATGCCTCACAAAAGTCACAACAGTAGAAACAAGATGCACAAATGCAAAAACAGAATAGCCAACAACAAAGAAAGTTGTGGAAATACCTGCCTATTCCACAAAAGAAGCAGGTGTGCTGGTCTCAGATGCCAAGGTTACAAAGTCAAACACGTGCGTATAGTCTGGTGGTGGCCTCTTCCTCTGAGCCGCATCATCCCGAAAATATCCAACATTCATCCTCCGAATGTCACTGGAGTAAACCGGTGTGATATTTACATCTGTCTTCCCACGAAATGGAACTCCCGCTCTCTCGCACAGTTGTGTAATTAGCACTGGGAAGGGGAGAGAGGTCTGCTCTTGTCTTGCACATAGTAATATCTCCTCTAGAATAATTTTACCTACATTGAATTTGTCTTTCTCAATATTGGAGCCCACAAGTAATGCTTTTGGATACCTGAGTATTGACTTATTTTGGGATGACATGATGTTACTACTTATGAAACCAAACTAATATGTTTCCACCATATTTAAGTCCTTCTTTTCTATATTGTCCCCTTCAGCCATCCACATAGGCGAAGATACATCGATTATTAGAGGGGCCAACAACCCCTTTATTGCATCCAACATCTTCGTCATCCGTCTCTTAAATTCATCAGCCTGCTTATTTGGGGTGCCTAGTATTCTGTTAATTTCATTGGAGTGGCACTGAACCATTTTACCCCTTACTTCGACTTCATCCACTGTCTTCCTAACAATCCCTTTCCTCTTCTTTGGTAACACCTTGACATCCTTGTCATAAAACTCACGTACCCATTTTGGCACATAATGTTGTCGAGATTTTGTGAATCACTCCAGCTTGTGGAATTTGATGGCCACCCATATGGTTGGATACTCACCCATGACTACGTCAGTCGAGAGTAGACGCTCCTCCAAAAAAAAAATTCCCCTTCTACATTGAGCCTTTTCAAAGCCCTTCGAGCTATAATTGGGAGAACGTGAGAAGTAATATTTTGATCTTGTAGGGGTGACACAAACTTTCAGCAGATATTCACATGTTTAGTAGTGATGTGCTTCCTCAGTATCTTACCCCCACTAGTAGGGGTCTCAGGGTTTGACTGCTATGTATGAGAAACCCCTGAAGGATCATTTATTGAGATTTCTTTTTGTTGTTTTGAAGGAGGAGAAGGAGGAGAGGACTCTCTATCCAGTTCATTTTTCGGGGAAACAACTTGTTTACCTTTTGTTCTTGCCATTACCTACAAAGCACATATTCAAATAACATATTTGTGAATGCTAGTAGAAATTGAATGCACAATGAATCATAGTTCAAAAACACTCCTAAGGCTCGCCTAACGGGAAGGTAGATCACCAAATAGGATCGGAAAACTCCTGTTAGCTCACCGAATTATATAGTAGCATTTTACTCAGGGTTCAAGAATAAAAGGCTAAGTCAATGCCAACTCGGCGATTCATCGAGTTGGTTTCGGCGGGCTAAGACAAGTCTACCAAAATTGACAGTGCAAAAGGGAAGGTCACTTGAATCAAGGGTGATGTCCTCTCCCACACGGCGATTCGCCAAGTGTGTTCAATGGTCTAATAGAAGCCAGTCGAATGGGGTAATGCTCAAGGCCATGCATATGCTAAAGAAGGAGAGCTAGGTCTTACTCGATGATTCACCTACCTTCCTTGGTGAGCTAAGGCAAGTTCGCTAAACAGGAAATTTAAGCCCAGTGCCTAATTTTAAAAGATAAACCAACACACACAATTAATACTAGTTTCCCCAAAACATTACAATTCACCTATATGCTTTTCTAGCCATGGGTATTCAGATTTCACCCATCAATCACTAAGCATTGCACTTATTGACAATCTTCCCTTAAGAAAGTAGTCACCCTGTCTATCATTGGGAAAATCATGCAATATAGTCAACACTGAGCTACTCAGACGTCACTCACATTAAATTATACTTCGACCCAGCAAAATTATCAATTCAATTCAGCAATTTAACCATTTTTACAGGCATTCACAATTAAATTCACATGGCCACAGTTCAATTTCAACAATACGATGGTACCTATAAAAATCAGGCACTCAATCTTAGTTAAAGGGCTCAAGCCCATACCCTATATGCATTTTTAACTCAAAAATAACAAAAAGAGGTCAAAAAACCAACCCTAATACCGAAGAACGATCAAGAAACTGAGGGATCAAGGTTGGGATGACATGAACTCCAAGCAAATGCACTCCTAGAACTTTAAAGGCACACACATGAGACTCACAAGTGCTCAAAATATACAAAGTAGGTGAAAGGAATCAAAAAGACTTTCTAACTTCAAAGGTTTTGATTTTTGAATTTGAAAAGACCCTTTGCCTTTTTATGCCAGTACCATTCGGCGGTCACAACTAACATCGCAGGACATGTTCGTGAATCACCAATTTGAGCTTAAGCTCGCCTAATATGCCTGAACAAACACCAAATAAGAAGGGTGATTTGGTGCACCCGATGGAGTCCGCTTAGTGCACTTCGACGAATCACCCTTTGGAGTTCTGATCGCCGATCTTGACAGTACACTTTTCCATCTACTCAAGCTCAAAAGGCAGACAGAGATTAGTCCGAGTAATGCCTTCGGTAGATCGTCGTTTCTGTTTTGCATCTCCTATGGTCCCTTTTCAATCTTCCAACCTCTTCTCAACTTTCATTCATAATGCACGTTATTTGAAAGCAGTAAAAACAAAAATAAATACTTGTGTTGCCTCCCAAGAAACACCTTATTTTAACTTCATGGAACGACATATTTCTCAAACTCAATATCATTTTTGGGGTTCGGGATTTTGTCACTAGGCAAAGCTCCTTTTTAGCTTGGATTTAGATGAGCGGCAATTTGACCCAGTTGGGTCTCAAGTTGCTTGATAGAAACTGAGTGCAAAGTCACAATTTGGGATAAAGTGGAGAAGTAATTTTTAAAATCCTTCAACACCTTATCGGACCCTTCAACCATGTTGTAGATTCTTACAAGCATGTCTTCACTCAAACTTCCTTCTGGCCCACCTGGTTCTTTTGGTCATGGACGATCATGGGGAGGCACATATTTATCTTTTTTCATCTCATTATCTCTCAAGTTTCCACCCCGCCAGTCTTTCCAGCCTCCATCTCTATCCTTGTTCCAACATTGGTTCCCACCTTGTCGTTGATAATTGGTGTGAGTGGGG